>CAVNYN010219654.1:0-97367 GCA_963692815.1 Nyctanthes arbor-tristis
GCTCTTCCGATCTGGCGGCGGTTTTTGAGCAAAACCGAACCGACCGACTGCCTCCCCACTCCTAGTCAAGAAATAGAACTAAACAAGGCATCCTAAAAATCGCATTAATTAAAAAATGCATCATAAAAAGTGTGTCCCATTTAAGGAAAAAACAATTAAATAGATCGGAAGAGCTCTTAAAAAACCAGAATGTTTAAGCTACCAGATGAGTTATGATACCAACTTTTTGGAGGGAAACCAAAACCAGAAACTATCCTCCCTTTATATATATATATATATATATATATATATATATATAAAGATGTTGATGGATTTCATTAAATAATGGGTTTTGGTGTATTTCTATGGATTTTGGGCTAAAAATTACACTTGCATTATTTCTACCAAAACTTGATCTCTTACATAGGTATGAGTACTTAGTATTCGGTCCGATTAGTAAAAACACCAAAATTGAACCGAAAATTTCGATTTCAATTTTGATACTTTATTTATTTCAAAACCAAATTGTTCAGTTTTATTTGGTTTCTTAATTTTCTATTTTTTTATTTTATATTTAATAAAGTGACAATTTGCTTAATTAAAAAAATTGCTATTTGCTAAATATCAAAATAATAGAAAATTGCCTTCAGAAAACGATTGAAAATTAATAGAATAACTATAGAAATTAGATAAAATAGTTATGAAGTTGTAAAAATAACATTAAAACAAAAGTAGGTAAACAATAAAAACGTTGTACTAATTTTAAAAAAAAAAACCTCAAAACTAAATTAAAAAAAAAAAGGTAAACGATTTTTAGTTTAATTGTGGTCTTGTTTTGACCCAATTTTTTTCCAAAAAAAAAAAAAATGAAGAGTTTCAATTTTTTCAATCTGGTTTCGGATTGCTTAACTCTGGCACGTTTATTTTGTCCACCATAGCTCTTACCATTTAATTCTCACGGATACCAATTTTTTTAATTTAAAAATTTATAAAAATTTATTATCATTACGTTCTATAAAAATTTAGAAAATTTTTTTTATTCGTCTCTCTAATTTTTTAGATAACCACATTATATTCAACTTGCAAAATAAATAGAAGATATGTGAAATCATATGTTAGCATAGTATACTAAGTTATATAACAATTTAAGAATCCTTCCACAGAACCAATGATCGGTTTTGTTAATGTACCAATATAGTTATAAAATGCAAGAAACCACTGGTGATTCCTGAAACTGCTAATGAAAACATCAGTAGCTTTTTTACATTTTATAATTGTATTGATACATTAATAGAACCAATCATTAGTTCTTTGGAATTATACAACAATTTAGCCCCATTTTCTGAATTAACCAATAAAAAAATAACTAACCCTCTATTGGTGGCTGTTAGTTATCAGGGATTTCATGACACGTGTCTTATTTAGCAAATAGTGCCATGTGCCATCGTACTGGATCTTTTTCAATTCATATTTTTTTCATTGCTCTAGTTTTTGGAAAACAATATTAGTATCAGTAATTTTCACTCTAGGTCCCTAACCTTTCAATTTCGTATCAATTTTGTTCCCATTATTTATTTTTATTTTTTGGCTTACTAGGTCCCCGACCTTTCATCTATTATCGTATTATGTCCTCAAAGTTATTTTTCATCCCCAGCTTTCATTTTCATCTTTAACCCATATCAAAATGACTATTATACCCTTTAATTCTTTATTTCGATTATTGGTCCCCCAACATTTTAATCTTTATATAGTTTTGTCCACATCCTTTTTGGGGCATAGGACCAACAACTTTTCATTTTTTATCGTGTTATATACCCATTAACCCACAACCTATTAATATCTATTAACATTATCATTATACCATTAATTATTTAAATAAAATAAAGAAAAATATAAAATAAGAAGTCAGCCCACTCCAGCCCACTCCAACCCACTCCAACACAACCCAATGACAATAGTCTGACATAATGAAAGCAAAAGAACTCGATCTATAATGGTTTCGATGGATATCAAATCTGCGTCAAAGAAATATTAGCGTGACAAATCAGATCAAATTTCTCTATCTACCACAAATCACATAGTGGATATTGAATGGGTAGATTCGTCCCAAAAAAATTGATATTTGTTTTATCAAAAGTCTAAAGAGATCATCACCGATATCTTGCTGCCATTACTTGAAGGCTAAGAAAATTTGAATATTCTAGAAATTGTTTGCAACAAGAGAAGTGGCTGGAAGATTTAAGAGAGAATTATTTTATATGCTAGTTGCAAAAAGAAATTCAAAAAAAAAAATACACTCCACCGCCACACTTCCACTGACATTGGTTGTCTATAAATTCTACTTAGGCTTTGCATTTGGAGTGTGTTTGTGAGTTAGGTGCGAGTAATGGAGTGAGTTAGTTTAAGTCAATGGAGTGTGCTTAGGAAAGAGGCAGATAACGTTTGAGTACTACTAAGAGTTAATGGGTGGCATAAGGTGTGTGTCTAATTGCTGTATAAATAATTTTGTAGGTCTTAATTAATAAAAATACCTTCTTTAGTGAGTCTAAACTCAATAAGTAGTATCAGAGCCAGTCGATTTAGGGACAGGGTTTCAAAGCAGGTCGGTTCATGGATAACAGTATTAGTGTAACGACCTGCTCCACTTTGATATGATATTGTCCACTTTCGGCCTAGCCCGCACAGTTTTACTCTTGGATTCTCACCTAAAAGGCCTCATGTCATATGGAATAGGTCTCTTAGCTTAAGAACTGGTCTCTCTTTCTCTACCCAAGTGATATGGACTGAGGCTGTCACAATCACCCAACCTAACAGGGCCCAACGTCCTCGTTGGCCAACTTTCCGTTTGGGCTCTTCTCTAATACCATCTTTAACTACCCGCTCCACTTTGACATGATATTGTCCACTTTCGACCTAGCCTGCACGGTTTTTGCGCTTGGGCTCTCACACAAAAGGCCTCATGTCAGATGAAGTAGATCTCTTACTTTAAGAACTGATCTCTCTTTCTCTACCCAAGTGATGTGGATTGAGGCTGTCACAAGTTGAGAGGGCATCATGGGCTAGATGTTGATTACCAGACCTTTTGTGATGCGCTGGTGATGCGAGGGGAGGCACTTGTGCCAATGCCCGCCCTCGAACTAGTGCGGAAAGTTGTGGATGAGGAGGTGATGGTGCTAGATGAGGATCACGAGGTGTCTAATGTAGAGTCCAGAGTGTATGGGCCTTATAAGTATACCCGAAGTACACCGCTGGGCGAAAGTACCCCGACTTATACCCCCAGCACACCGCCAGCAGTCAATGGGGAAAATGGATGGTTAGATGAGTAGAATAAATGATAGATAGATGGAAACTATAGTTTATGATAGCATTTATTTGAGTTTACAGTTTTATTCATTCATTTAAGACATTTTGTACTCCTTGTTTAAAGGATATTCAGTGATCAATGAAATAAAGTTTCCATCTTACCTTATTGATGATGAATGGTTTTACTTGTTATGCACGAATGCTTGTGTTATAGTTTGATAACAATGGAGATAAACTCGTTTTGAATTCCTTTGTAATGGAAATGATACGAGGAAATGCACAAGCCAATCTGATGAGGGATTTACTCTAAGTAGTGCAAGACCTTAGACAAAGCACTCATGCAGCTCAAGCTGCCCCACCCCAGTTCATTATTGAGCAGTTCCGTAGGAGCATCTACCCAAGTTTGATGGTGGCAATAATCCTTTAGCTGCAGAAGAGTGGATAAGGTCTATTGAGAAAATCTTCCAGCACATCTCATGCCCTAATAATCAGAAAGTGTTATGTGCAGAATTCATGCTTGAAGGGCGTGTTGGCTATTGGTTGGAGTCTGCGTGTAGGACTTGGATGCAAGAGAAACAAAGGAACCTGACTTGGGAATAGTTCAAAACAGATTTAATAGATAAATACTTCCCAAAGGCTCTTCGGGATCTTAAGGAGTCCGAGTTCCTGAATCTGAAGCAGGGCGACTTGAACGTTACTGAATATGAGAGGAAATTTGAAGAGATGTCCAGGTATGCCCCACACTTGGTGAGCACTGAAATCATGAAAACTTAGGGGTTTGAGAGGGGCCTCAGCCCAGATATTGGCCAGATTGTCTACTCTCACTCATTGCTTACTTATGGATAGCTAGCGAAGATGTCTTCCGATCTGAAAATAGCATATTCTGGGGCACATTATGATGGTCCAGGAAGTAAGAGCAATCAACAAAATCAGGGAAAGAGAAAATGGCAGGGGCCGTATCAGGGGGCAAAACAGGAACCAGACATCCAACAAGAAGCCAAACACAAGGTCGGCTGGTGGACATACTGCTAACTCAATTCCACCATGCCCTCATTGTAAGAAGCTGTATATGGGAGAATGCTTATGGGGCAAGGGAGTGTGTTATAGGTGCAGTTACCTGGGCCATTTTTCATCTGATTGCCCAAACACTCCTGCTCGGTACATTGACCAAAAGAGGAACACGCAGCAGGCTAACAAAAGAAAGGCCCGTGTATTTGCCATGTCGCACGAGGATGCCATCAATGATGCTGACATGATAGCAGGTATACTAATTATTTATGGTATTCCTATACATGTCTTGGTTTAAATGTTGTAATGTGCAGTTCTTTGATAGTAATGTTACATGATAACATGTGTACTATCTGTTTCTAGTATTCTGTATATGTCCTGATATACTTAGGTGCC
The DNA here is from genome assembly GCA_963692815.1 of Nyctanthes arbor-tristis. Lineage (NCBI taxonomy): Eukaryota > Viridiplantae > Streptophyta > Magnoliopsida > Lamiales > Oleaceae > Nyctanthes > Nyctanthes arbor-tristis. The sequence continues at coordinate 4,687 of CAVNYN010219654.1, forward strand.
ACGCATTCTTTTATATCTACGTCATGCCTAGCTAGACTGAAATTGGTAGGAGAGGGAATGGGTAGTTCACTTGAGGTTAGCCTTCCTTCAAGGGGAACTATTAAGACGAATGAGATAGCTAGGGCAGTACCAATTGATTTTGACGGATTAATATTGAAAGTAGATCTGAACATAATCGAGATGAAAGACTTTGACGTTATATTGGGTATGGATTGGTTAAATAATAACGTGCTACCATCATGTGCCATGAGAAGGAAGTGATGTTTTAGAAAAATGGGGAAGAGGAATTTAGATTCTATGGATCAAAGGTCAGAGCACTTCCGATCTATTATTTCAGCCATGCAAGAAGAGAAGCTATTGGTAAAAGGCACTAGGGATATTTTGTTAGCCTTCAGGATGAGCTAATGACTGAAATTACTTTAGATCATGTATCAGTGGTTTGTGAATACGCTGATGTTTTCCTAAAAGATTTACCAGGAATTCCACCAGACAGGTAGGTGGAATTCTCTATAGATCTGGTATCTGGTGCAGCACCAATGTCTAAAGCTCCATATCATATGACACCTAAAGAGTTGCAGGAATTGAAAGTTCAACTAGAGGAGTTATTGGAGAAGGATTTCATCAAACCAAGTGTGCCCCCTTGGGGAGCACTTGTTCTATTTGATAAAAAAAAGATGGCAGCATGAGAACGTGCATCGACTATCGGGAGCTTAACAAGCTGACGATAAAGAATAAGTATCCTCTTCCTAGGATTGAAGACTTATTCGATCAACTGAAAGGTGCAGCCGTATTCTTGAAAATCGATCTCAGATCTGGATATCATTAGTTGAAGATCAAGCCAGTGGACATACCTAAAACGACATTCAGGACTCGATATGGGCACTACGAATTCATAGTGATGCCATTTGGTCTCACAAATGCCCCTGTAGTGTTCATGGATCTGATGAACCGAGTCTTTCACTAGTATCTGGATCTATTCATCATCGTCTTTATCGATGACATACGGGCTTACTCGAGAGATCTGAAATAGTATGAAGAGCACTTAAGGATTGTGCTGGGCACCCTGAGAGCAGAAGAGTTGTATGCCAAATTTAAGAAATGCGAATTTTGGCTTGAGACGATCGTATTTTTAGGTAATGTCGTGATAGCTTAAGGTATTGAAGTTGAACCTTCTAAAGTTGAGGCTGTGACGCACTGGCGGATGGAAGCAAATGTGAGATTTACACTAATTACAAAAGCTTGAAATACTTCTTTACTCAGAAGGAGCTGTACATGAGACAATGACGATGGCTGGAACTAGTAAAGGATTATGACTGCACTATCCTTTACCATCTGGGTAAAGCCAATGCAGTGGTAGATGCATTGAGTAGGAAGAATGTCGGACAACTATCAGCGTTGGGTACTATTCAGGATCAGTTGATTCGGGATTTTCAGAATTTAGGGATTGAAGTGCAAAGCCCATCAACCCAGAAGTCTGGTAGGCTAGCAAACTTAGTCGTCAAACCAAACTTAAGAGATCGGATTGTAGTGGCCCATAAAGATGGCAAATATCTAGAAAAGATCAAGTCTGGAGTAGGGACCTCACGGCAACTAGGATTCGAGAATGCCTTAGACTCAGCACTGATTTTTATGGGTCGACCCTATGTTCCAAACAATGAGCAGACCAGGAATGAAATCCTCACAGAAGCTTATTCGGCCCCTTACGCAGCACATCCAGGTGGAATAAAGAAGTATCGCGATTTGCGTGATTCCTTCTGGTGAAGGGACATGAAGGGGAGTATTGCGAAGTTTGTCTCACATTGCATGGTTTGTTAGAAAGTCAAAGCTGAACATCAGAGACCCTTAGGCTTGTTGAATCTGATGGATTACCTGAGTGGAAATAGGAGAAAATCAGGATAGACTTTGTAGTGCGACTTCCAAGATTAGTCAATGGTCATGATGCTATATGAGTTATTGTTGACCGACTTACTAAATCGGCTCATTTCTTGCCAGTTCGAATGACCTTCAGTATTGATCATTTGGCACAGCTGTATGTTAAGGAGATTGTCCGACTACATAAAATACCAGTTTCCATTGTATCCGACTGAGATCCAAGGTTTACCTCAAGGTTCATGGAAGAGTCTCCAGACTGCAGTGGGTATTCAATTGAACTTCAGCACTGCGTATCATTCCCAAACAGATGGACAGTCTGAGCGCGCCATTCAAACCTTTGAATACATGTTGAGGGCTTGCGTGTTGGATTTAGGTGGCAAATGGGATAACTCTTTGTCCTTGATAGAGTTTGCCTATAATAAAAGTTATCATGCTTCTATTGGCATGGCCCCATATGAAGCATTATATGGCAGAAGATGTCGTTCACTGATCTATTGGTATGAGGTCGGCAAAAGGAAATTGTTGGGGCCAGATCTAGTGAGAAAGATTGTTGCACAGATTGAGAAGATTTGATCCAGGATTAAGACAGCTCAGGATAGGTAGAAGAGTTATGTTGATCTGAAAAGAAAGAATGCAGATTTCCAATGAAAGGTATTTTGCGGTTTGGCAAAAAGGGGAATTTCAGACCGCTTTTTATTGGGCCATTTGAGATATTGGAAAAGATTAGCAATGTGGCATATAGACTGGCATTACCGCCTGAACTTTTAGTAGTACATGACGTCTTCCATATCTCTCTGTTAAAGAAATACATATCTGACCTGAGTCACATAGTGAGTTATCAGGATATTGAGATTTAGAAAGTCTTGTCATATGAGGAAACTCCTGTATGCATTTTGGAAAGAAAAGTTCATATCTTGAGAAACCAAGAGCTGCGATTAGTCAAAGTCCAGTAGGGTAGTCGTGGGAAGCGACGAGGTCACTTGGGAAAAAGAAAAAGAAATTCGAGATAAATACCCAGACATCATAGATTCAGGTAAGCCAAATTTCAAAGACGAAATTTATTTTAAGGGGGTAAGGCTATAGCGACCCAAAATTTTTAGATCGGAAGAGCAATTCGTTATTAAATAATTATGCGTCGCTATAATCTCGCTAATTTTAAAATTCATTTTGGTTCATGCTCGTCTGGTCACAAATATTTTAAGTCCAAAATTATTCTATTATCTTAATTTATGATTTATATATATATATATTAAAATAATTCTATAATTTTAACTAACAAATTTATTTGAAATAAATAAATATCTTGATATAATTCAATTGGAGCCTTTTAAATAAAATCAAATCCTATTACCTCTCTAAATTTAGCGGAACAGGGTTTCTGAATGCACTCTCAAATTCATAATGCCATCCAATCTCAAACACTACAACTCAACATGAACTAGGGAACTAGAATATTATCTCCACACTATAAACACCCCTTCATCGTACATTTTTTTCACACCAATTTCAGAACAATTTCACCCAAGTCAAAAAAATCTGTGAGTCTCTTTCCATGCCAGTTGTTTCTGTTTTTCTTTAACCCATAGTTAGTTACACATCAATACACATACATATACACACTGCCATACAATGTACCCAAGAAAACTTGTGCCAGATTCACATAAACAGGGACTCTCAAGGCACCCTTCACTCGCCGGAATCCCATTGAACCACCACTTCAATCCCCTGCAGAAGCACCCACAGCCACACACGCCGTAGCTGCCCCACCAAACGAACCGTGCACTTTCGCCACTTTTAGTCACAAGTACGCCGCAATTGAAACCAGTGGGACTCCAGCCAAGTCCCAGCCGGTGAACCCAGCACTTGCCGGAACCACGACCCCAAATCCCGAGCCCCACACTCCACCTCTTTCGCACGAACCCACCAGCCGAGACCCTCCAAATCTCGAGCCCAAAACTCCTTGGCCAGTCGCGTTCCTCTCTGCCACACAAACCTTCTGACCGAACCTAGCCTGGACCACCATCGCCTTACCTCTCCTCACACCTCTGCCTCTGCTGCTATTTCAATTTGGAGCAGAAGAATTGAGGGATTTAGGATTTAATTGAATCTTATTCACACCCTAGGTCCCTGAGTTCGGTTTTGAGTCATTTCAGTCCTTGTACTTTTATTGACATTTAAGTAGTTCAAAATTATCTCTTAGGGTCTTTTCGAACCCAAAACAATTAGTCATCCAATTTCAGTCCCCAGATTTGATTATATTTTAAATTGGTCCCAAGATTTTTGGTCTTGTCAGTCTTAGTCCCCAACCTTTTGAAAAATATTAATTCAATCCCAAACTGTTTTAGAAATTCATTTTAGTCCTTATTATTTACATTATTTTCTATAAAAGATTATTTCCTCAACACTAAAATAATTTATTTCCTTTTTTACTAGACGAGGCGTGAAGATTCATAAGCAAGTAAGATTTTTACAAATGTTGCCCTGCTCATAAAATTTAAAGTAGTCTCATTTTTCTAGAAAATTTTATTTTCAAAAGTATGCGCAAAATTAATTGATCTGTGCTATCAGTATGCATGTGAATATGTGCTTTATTTGTTTATTATATGCATGGGCTTATTTACTTTATGCTTAAGATGAGACGAGAACATTTATGATATGCACGCAATACTTGATTACTATGCGCTAGTATTTATATGCTTTATAGCATGAGACGATAGTCGGAAACCTGCATTTACCATATGACGCTTGTTTCTGAGTAAAGAACTTTTTTGAGATATTTATGTAGTTGCATGTTTATATGTGTATTTGTGGTATAAGTTAATTAATTTGCGCCGAGACTACTGAGTATTTCTATGAAATACTCACCCTTTCAAATTACAAATTTTTGCAGGTTCAGAATCAGAGGAGAGATGTTGAGCAGTGGTGGCATCGAATTAATTTAGAAATTTATTTTGGAATAAATTAAACATTTTTACTTGTCCATGAATATTTTAAATTCCCTATTTCTTCACATTAATAAGTTTTCATGATATTATTTCCAAGATTATGAGAATTATTTTTCCGCATATTTTACCAGCTTTTAATTTGTTTATTTAAAAAAAAAGAAAGAAAATACTGTTAACGTCCTGGGTGCTTAGAATTCGGGGCATTACATGTGTTCCCTGATTGAATCAAATTAAGTTTCTTGGATGGTAACACTATAATTGAAGTTTCTTTGTATTTCTTCCATTACCCCCCCCCCCCAACAAGAACATAGTCATGGCTAGAGCTATAGTTGACTGTGTATGGTATAAATGTGCAATTTTTGTGGAAGTCTTCAAACATTAAAGCTTAATCTTCAGATCCTATAGTGACTACTACCAAATAAAAATCAAAAAACACAAACAACATTGCACTGCGAAATGCCATTGGGACAACTGGAAGAGTAAAATGGGGGACTTGCCATAAGCTCTCGCACGTCATGAGAGAGAAACGCGAAGCAAGCTTCGATTGAACAAAAAAGAAAGGGGCGAAATGACCGTCTTTATCGGAAGAGCGTCGTAAGGAGTCACCGGAGTGAAGAGATTGCCCGGGGGTAGGGGGGAGAGAGAGAGAGAGAGAAGGGGTGGGGAGGGGAAGACAGAGACTAACTTTTTGTTGAAATGAAAGAGAGAATGAGTGCCATTGAAGGTTGCAAATTTGTGTAGTACATACGGATTGAGATATACGGATATGACTGGTTTAATAAAATTCAAATTTGTAGAATGAGATTGTTTTCTTAGAATACTAGCTACTTTCACAAACTAAGCTAACAATTCCTGAATTCAGCTATAATCCTACTATTTTATTTCCATGCATCGATCAATAATCAAGACAGTGCTGCTTGCATTCACAACAAATTTCAAGCTACTACCAATCTCCTGGAAAAACCAAATGTTCCAAGAAAATGCTAACTCCTCCACTTAAGAAGATGTCAGTTCTTACATAAATTAGCCCCTGCCGTGCAATGTCTCAAGGCTTTTGTCTCTAGCATTTTTAGTGATAAGTTCTTTCCAAACATATTTTTTACTTTAGAAGGACAAACTTTAACGGATGATCTAGTATACACATTAATTAATGAATTATCTTGAACTATTATGCAACTCTTCACAATTAGCTAACTCATTTTAACACTTGACCAAACAATGGATAACCAAAAATTAGAATGCCTAAAGCATGTTTCCATACGGAGAATTATAGCCCACATGAAAATGAATCGGATAAAAATAATAACGATCAACATGTAACTCCCCGCAACCTCCGCAATTACTTGCCTCAAAGTATAACACCCAAATGGAATAAAACATTTCATGTGAAATACTGAAAACAAAATATCTTCATATTGAACATAACTTAATTTCAAATTACAACGGAATTATAAAACTGAATAAGAAATTCAAGAAAAACAATATTATATTTAAAATACAAATTACAATATTCACATGAACAATTTCAAATTTCAGCAATAAAAACAATAGAAAAACAAAAATTAATAAGATTTCCATATTCTGATTACTAATTGAAATTGCAACAAGTCGAAAAAAAATAAGAAAGTTTTTTATCTAGGAACTTAATGATGAATATATTTCTTTGAGGAAATTAGGCTTGGTGCTTACTTTTGATTAAAATTTCCAAATATACAGTGGAAGTGGAATGATACGATCAAAAGGAAGAAACACGACCCTATATGCATCCAATTTTCATGCCACACGTGCTTTACCTTCATCCATTATGATGTTATGTTGAATACTTATGTATGAGACTTTGTAAGATAGATATTTAAGAAAGAAGACTTGTATTCGACTTTACGAAAGAATCGAGTTTGAGCATGATTGGGCATAATATGCAATTATTTTAAGTAAAGAAAAGATTTAATGATTTCTTAGTCCTCGAAATTAGCTTAAATTGACAGAATAGTAATACTTAGCTAGACTTTACATGAACAGTACTTTTCAGATATGGCACCCATGACAGGAGATAGGACGCAAGTGTTCGGGGCAAGGACCTATACGATCTTCCATAGGTACTTGTCATATAGGTTTGCGCTTGGAGTTACCGTATCAGAACATATACTTGGTTATAATATGGCACGTCATGGAGCCATTGCCAGTGGGTTCAGGACAAATAATGCAGACTCTATTGGTCACTTGATATCGACCTTTCCAGAGAACCGGCTCCCTGGGGTGTTGTATAACGCCCCGAGTTCTGAATACCCGAGACGCTACTAAATCTATTCTATCTCATTTTAAAATGCGAAAACCTTAAACGTTTATATAAATAAGTGTGGAACATTTTTTTTCTTATTTAAAATAAACACAATAGTATTTCATGAGTAATACCAAATAAATCCATTGTCAAAATTTACACAACTTTTGAATTTTGAAATAATACTTAAATAACTTCTAATAATACCAATAAACGAAAACAACTTTTTTTTCTTTTACTCCATTGCCATCGCTGATCGAATCACTGCTAGCTCCAGGACCTGAAATGTTTTGGAAATAAAGGGTAAGTGTTTCGAAGAAACACTCAATAGATTCCCTCGCACAGTCTTTAAAACATGCAATACATATTATGCCATTTAACACATATACACATGCAAATTATGTCTTTAACCCGCCAAAATGACGGAGCCTGACTCCCAATTAAGGTAAGCTAGGCATGTGGGCTCCCAATTAAAGTGAGCTAAGTCTGTGGGCTCCCGATTAAGGTTAACTAATTATGCGCATACTTTCATATTCATACCATAAACTATATAAGCACATGCATAAACCCATAATATGTAATTGCATCATATTTTTCATAAAACGTGCACATATAATTTTGAAAACAACTTTAGTAAAGAAATCTACCTCGTTATACTTTCCTTTTGAGTTTGAGCAACTGGGCGGTCAATTAGAGTCAAATTATGCTCCTCGTCTAGCAAATAAATAATTAAATATTAGAAATTTGAAAATGTTTAAAATTGAATAAAAGTGTAAATAAATCGTTAACCTTGAAAGTTTCAAACTAAAACATGACTTTTCAAAACTGTAGGACCTAAACGGAGTTTTTCAAAATATTGGGGACTAAAATAGATAAAATTGACACGTAGTGGCTGAAACAAACTAACTGTTAAACTGAAGGATGAAATAGACTTTATTGAAAGTTTTGGAACCTACTTAAACCAGGAGTAAAAATGAGGATTTAAATAAAATAGTTTAAAACTTGGGGACTGAAACTATGCTATGCAAACATAAGGGGCTGGAGAGCAATTAAGATTCAATTAAATCCCTAACTCACTCTCCTGCCCTAATTCGGATCGCAGAATCAGAGTAGGGGGAGATGGCGATGGAGGGTTCGGTCGATGGCTTGAGGTGCGGTGAAGCATGTTCGAACGATTGGGGCGATGGCTGGGGTTCACGACGCGGTGAGACCTCAAGGAATGGAGAGGAGTCGCGATGGCTTGGTGTGGCGGTTCGAGGGATTTCTGGCCAAAGAAGTATGGTACGCAATTGATAGAGGTCACTATTTCGAGAGAAGCAATGGGTTCAGAGCTTTATAGGTCGAAGTGGTTCGCGAGATGAGTGAGCTCGGTGGAGGTCGCGGACTCAAGCAATGGGTTCGAATTCCGGCAAATCGCGACTAGGTTTGGGGATTCCAGCCAGAGCTTCAGACAAGGTATGTCACGGTTTTTGGGGGGTTTGGCTATTGATTTCAGGTAATTGGGGTTCTTTTTTGCGGTGGTTTGGAGCTGAAAGAGTGGTGGCACTGGTGGCGGTGTTTCTCTATTTCTTTTCTTTTTTTTATCTAAATTGGATTATATGGACTGAAGTGGTGGAGTATTGGCTGGCTGAAGAGGTTCGGGTCGACCTTGGTGGAATCGATTCGATTCAAGGCAGTAGTGGCTGCCGGTTAGAGGAGAGGGCAGCGACTGCCTCGTGCGTGTGTGCAATGTAGCTAGATTTCTAAAAGTACATATGAATGTAATTTCCCATGTTAGAATTGGTGTGTGTGTTCGGGTGTTCATGTATGTGATTGCCCAGTGGATACGTATGTGTATACCTGAATTTAGGAACAGATTTTTCCGCTTGTAGAGTGAATTGGGTGAACGTAGTTTCCTGTGAATTGAGTGTGTGTATTGTGTATGTATGTATAGTGTAATTTCAGCAGGGTTTGGAACGTGAATTGGCAGGGGCCGAGTTTTGTGTATCTCTGTGAATGAGTTTCTAAGAGCATCTCCAATGCAAAGGGTAAAGGTCCAAGGTCCAAGTGGAGAGATACACACACACAAAAATTCGTAGACCCCATATGTTTCCTATTTTATTTTAATTTATTTTTTTAATCACTTTTCACTTATTTACACCATTTTTTCCTCACTTTTCCTCCCTCATATCCTGTGTAAGGTCTATTTTTGGACCTTCACTCAAGACTTTACCACTACTATTTTATCACTATTTTTGAATTTCTATCTATCTCTCTTCTTTTTTTCACTTTTCCCTCTCTTTTTTCTTACACCTTTTTTCCACCAACATTCAATTAAAATAATCATACTAGATATTTTTCACCCGTGCGTTGCACGGGTAGAGTTATAGTGTACATTCATATCAAAATTGATGTGTGAGTGTGGATATCATTTTATAAATAAAGTACAATATGCCAGTTGATTGTATAAAATTATGAATTGATATGCGAATTACAATTTACTATGGAATATTCGTAGTAAAATACTTGAGTTATGCAAATTCACACTTCCAACCTATATAAAGTTGTAATAATTAGTAGTCAAATAATTAGATATGGCAATTTGACCCATCAATCTATAAACCCGTGGAGATATGCCTCTAATATGATTGACGTGTCACACCTAATCGGCGCAAAAGAAGGGGTATGAGGCAACATTATCTAACCCACCATGGGTCCAAGGCGGGTGCGAGGCAGGTTGGACCCCCACAGATCCGTAACCCACCAAGCATTTTTTATTTTTAATAAATTTATGTAGAAAAATGTGTAGAAATTATTAGAGATGTCAATTTGACTAATTGACCATTAAATTCGTGGTAGTTTTTTTTTTATTTTTTTATTTTATTATTTTTTGAAATGATTTTTCTGTCGAATTGAAAGAATCATGTTATTATATTAGTTAATATTGGGAACTTTAAAATTTTAAATAAAGATTTTATTTTATTCTACGTTCATCAATTTGTAATATATTGCATATAATATTAATTGAAGGGGGAAAAATTCATGAGTCCTTTTGTGGATCATGATGGCATCCCAACCCGTCCCATGACCCGTATTCAATTAATGATTTACTATATTTCACTTTTAAATCATCTAACTTATTTAATATTATTAGTTAACAGTCTAATAATATGTATCGGGCGTGTACATACTCGTATTCACTCGATACCCTTTCAGATAAAATTTTTCATACTCATGAGAAAGTATTTTCTCAACTTGTACTTTCTATGAGTAAAATTCAAAATTGATAGTTATAATTAAAATATTAAATTGGGATATATTTGTAAAGAAATGCAAGTTAGATTTTTTAATATAAAGAGGACCATATATGTGGGACATCTTAAAAAGGAAAATAAGATCAGATAATCGCAATGGAGGGGTTAAATTTTTTTTTTTTTTGGTGTCGTTCCTTTTCTTCTTGTGGATTTATTGTCTCTTTATTCATAAAATTTTCGCTAAAATTCATTACTATCTTCGTCAAATAAAAATGTCGATAAATTAGTATTCAACATGTACGTTGTACGGGGAGATAAATTCTCAATGTTTCATATAAAAAAATTCATTACATAAATTGCAAAAAACAATAAATAGTCACAATAATAATTTAATCAAATGAAATAACAACATGAATTCAATTGATATTTTGAAGGCTTCACATCTATAGAGAAAAAAGACTAAAAAAATATATTATTTGCATCATCTGCAACTTAATCGTTGTAGCATAAATGATATAGAAACAAAGATTAAAAAAATAGTCACAAAGATTTTCAAGTTAGATCATAGATGTCAAGAAAATAAATTTAACCCATATATTATTATAACAGAATTACATTATATGTCTTTAGTTGATGGCGTGATGTAAATAAATGGATTTTTAATGCACAAAAAAGAAGAATAAATAAATCAGTTGATTTGCTCTAAGTTATTATGAACTAAGTTTTCATTTATAATATAAGTTATTTTGAAATAGGTTTATAAGTTATTCTGAAATAAATTTTGATTTAGATATTATCAAGGACTCTGTAAAGGAAATTTTGAAAATCAAACAAACATAAATAAATAAATAGAGATAATACCAGACAATTAGTTTATAATGCTCTCATTTTCAAATAATTTAGTAACGGGAAGAATAATTCTAAAAAATACTAACTCATAAGAAATTGAACAATTACTCACCATCAAATTTAAATCGGTAGCAGATAATAAAAAATTGTAAAAACTCATATTTATATATAAATACTAAAAAATAGAAATAAGGAAACTAAAATAAAAAAAAAGAATATAAATTATTCAAAACTCGTGATGAATATCCAAATAAGAAAAGTTTAAATTTTAAAACTTGAAAAATAAAACCAATTGAAAACCGATTGGGGCATCAATTGAATCCAAATTATTGTGCAACATCATGATGATGTCAGCAAAAGAGCGGAAAAATTACAATTGAGAATCCAATCCAATTGAAAACTGTTGTATTATATATTATATGATTCTCTCTATCTCTCTCTTCTACACCACCCAACACTTTGACATCTCCATTGGAGATACTCTAAACGTGTGTGTTTGCTTGATGGGTTCTGTGTTTTGGCAGAGAATTAGTGAACTTTGTGCGTGAAGTGATTCTGTTTGCTGAGATTGTACTTCTAGCTGTGAATGGCATGTAATGGATGAAGGTGGTCTTTTATAATGGAATAATCTGAGAACATGAGACATATTGAGGGAGATTGAGGAAATCATATTGGATTTCCTATTGTAGAAAAATTAGAGTGAAATATTTTTCAGTCACCAATAGCCGTATTGGATAATCGAAAAATCTTGGACTTCAATATATGTCAACGTGGGTTGAAGTGGTCTAAGGCTTGTTTGGCTTGGCTCAAATCGAAATGGGCTGTAATTTGGGCTCAAGGTTTGTTTGACTTATTATGAACAAGAACTTGGGCTAAAAGTAAATAAAATTGGCCTTCATTTGAATAAACGAAAGCTGGACCTAAAATAAATAAAAAGGGGCTTAGGTTTCTAAGAATACGTCTTGGACTTAGAAGCTAGAAGTTTTCTTAAACAGACTTAATATTTAATTGAACGAAATCCAATTAATTATAAACTTACGTTATCTTTTAAAATACAATAGACGAGTGATGCGAATTTCTTTTAAAACCTCTATCGTGACCAATTAAGAAATCGGATTAGGGTGGTAGCGACACGCTAAAATTTCTTTATATTCTTTAAAATAATAATTTCAAAATATGAAAAAACCCGGTCGCTATAAACCCTTACCACTTAATTTAATTTCATCCTTGAAATTTAGCTTACTTGCTCTATTAGTTCCGGATACTTCTCTAGTATATCCTGCTTCTCTTTCCCATGTAGCCTCTTCACTACTGCGGCCACCCCATTGGATCTTAACTAACAAATCTCTTGATTCCTTAAAATATGTACTTTTCTGTCAAGTATGGCAGTCGACGTTTCATCGTAGGTCAGATCTTCCCGTACTTCAACTGACTGAACTTTAACAACATGACTTGGGTCGGGAACATACTTCCTCAACATGGATACGTGGAATACGCTATGTTCTACCAAAAGTTCTGAAGGCAATGCCAAGCGAACTCAACATTTCGGGCTCTTTCCAATATCTCAAATGGCCCGATGTACCTCGGTCTCAACTTTGCTTTCTTATCAAAATGAAGTACACCCTTCATTGGCGCCACTTTGAGAAATACTTTCTCCTCGACCTGGAAATCCATGCTTTTTCTTTTCTGATCGGCATAACTTTTCTGTCGATCTTGTGCAACCTTAATCCTTGCCCTGATCTTCTCAATAGCCTGAACTGTCTTCTTGACTAACTCAGGCCCCAACATCTTCCTCTCACCGACTTCGTCCCAATAAATTGGTGAACGGCAGAGTCGGCCACATAGAGCTTCGTATGGGGCCATACCGGTAGTTGCTTGAAAACTGTTCTCCCAAAAACCCAACACCATCGCTATTTTTTACCTGCATATACCCCATTGCCCCTTTGCATTTGTGTGAAGTAAGTGAATCAAAATTTGAGCATTTAGCAAGTGAGAGAGGTATACGTGCTAGGTGTGTGTTCATTATAGTATTAGCTAGTAGAGTGATTAAGAAAATTGAGCACATAGTGAGAGAGCGAATCAAGCAATTTCTTTTCTTGTGTCCAAATTTTTGTATCCAAATTTTGTTAATAAAATTAAGTTTTACTTGCTTAAATTCAACAAGTGGTATCAGAGCCACGTCAAGCAAGGTCGAACGAGGGCTTCGCAAGTTGAGAAGTGGGTCAGTTGAGGGCCTAGTGCTTTCCAAGAGTATGGCAATTAAGGGGAGATTATTGAGTGTTGAAGGTTCATGCACAAGTTGCGAAGCTTATTAAAGCTTGTTTGGTTACGAGGAAGTATCCAAGTCACGATGGTGGACCTACAAGCAGTAGCTGGAATGACGAAGCTTAATAATTAAAATCATACCATAGAGAAGACCTGTATGGAGTCCTATCTCCAAGGTCAAGACCTATGGGAAATTTTTAGCGGAGAAGAGGTAACATCGCCAGACGATGTCAGTGCTCTAAGGAAGTGGAAAATCAAGGTGGGAAAGACATTATATGCACTCAAGACAACAATTGAAGAAGAGATGTTAGAATATATAAGGGATGCAAGCACTCTGAAGTAGCTTGGGACACCCTAATAGCATTGTTCTCCAAAAAGAATGAATTCAAACTGCAACTTCTTGAAAACGAGTTGCTATCAGTGAAGTAGGGGGAAATGATGGTAAGTGAGTACTTCAACAAGGTAAAGTCTCTCTGTCACAAAACCTCTGAACTAGATTCAGATAGAAAAAGTTTCAGAGTCCAGAAGGAGAAGAATAATTATCCATGGGTTGAGACCCGAGTTTAGGGGCATAGTTGCCGCATTACAAGGTTGGTTAGAGCAGCCTTCTCTGATCAATCTTGAAAATTTGTTGCCTGACCTAGAAGCCTTGACCAAGCAAATGGTAGGGGTCTCATTAAAGAAAGAAAAAAAGGCTTTAGTAAGCTATAAAAAAAAAGGGCGACCACGTCAACAAGATAAGAGAAAATAAAGGAAAAGAAAGGGACTCCGAAATAGAGAGAGTACCACAAGATTGCGACAAGATATTCCAACAGACCAAGGCATACAAGAAGGGCCCGTGTTACGTCTGTGGTAAACGAGGCCACTATGCCAAAGAATGCCGATTTAGGAAAAAGGTAGCAGAAGGGATGAGGTCACTGTGCCAAAGAATGCCAGTTTAGGAAAAAGATACCAGAAGGGAATATGGCAACCTCTACCGAGCGAGATAGATACAACAGTGAAGAAGAGTGGGATGTTGATACATCCACTGCAATAGTCGAGGAGGCTCAAGAGGAGGAAACTAAATCATGCCAAGAAGAAAAGATGGCATTGACAGTAGTTATCCCAGGACAAATAGATTATGAGAATGATTGGATAGTCGACTCAGGCTATTCCAGTCATATGATAGGAGATAAGGAAAAGCTGCAGAACACGACAGAATACAAGGAAGACCAGATAGCCTATATTGGCAAAACAGTTATCATACCGCAATTTAGTCCTATTCGGGGTACAGTTAGAAGATGTCTACCATGCGCTAGTCATGAAGAAAGATCTTCTATCAATAGCGCAACTTACAACATCATGTAACTTCATTCTCTTTGGACTTAAAGATGTAAAGGTGTATCAAAATATCAAGATCTTAGGTACACCTGTCATGGCGGCTCGAAGGTCAGAGTCTATTTATGTCAGCAGCTACTTACGTAGATAAGACTCAAAAAATGAGAATAGATTTGTGGCACTCCAGAATAGGACACGTAAGCTATCATAAAATAAAGGTAATGATGAAGAAGTCGATACTCAAGTGTCTCCCTCAGCTCGAGATAAGAGATGACATAGTATGTGCCAGCTGTCAATATGGCATAGCGCATCAACTACCATATGAAGAGTTGGGCTATAGAGCAAAGAAGCCATTGGAGATGGTACATTCTAACATGTTTGGACCAGTCAAGCAACCTTCGATCCAAGGCATGTACTATATGGCGACATTTATCGACGACTTTTCAAGGTACATTTAGTTTTTTTTTCAACAAAAGAAAAGTCAGAGGTCTTTGTAAAATTTAAAGAGTTCAAAGAAAAAGTCAAAGGAGAAGTCAGAGATAAGATTGATGCCTTCGAACAGATAATGAGAGAGAATACACATTAGGAGAATTCTCTCAATATCTGAAAGAATAGAAGATCTACCATTAGTTGACATGTATAAACACCCTACAACACAATGGTGTAGCTAAAAGGAAGAATCGACATCTTGCTGAGACACGTCAAAGCATGATACATGCAAAGAACGTACCAGTAAGATCTTGTGTAGTGTGTATGAAAATAGCGGCATATATGATCAACAGGCCAAAGCCAAAGTTGGGATCCGTGTCACCATTTGAGAAACTATGGAAAACTAAACCCCACAGTTAGTCACTTTAGAGTATTTGGCTGTGTCTACTACGTGTTCGTGCCTGGTCACTTAAGGAGCAAATTTGACAAGAAGGAGATTAGGTGTATATTTGTGGGATACGACAGCCAAAGAAAAGGATGAGAATGTTGTGACCCAACTACTAATAAGTGCTAAACATCCCGCAATGTGGTATTCGATGAGGCATCTTCTTGGTGGACACCACAGAAAATGGAACTATCAGAATTAAAGGAGATTGAGGATAAACTCCAGAAAATGATGGAGAAACTTCCCAAGACACAAGAAAGTCTCGAAGAAATTAAAGAAATAGAAGATCCGGTTCATGAGGAAGACTCTCCAAAGACACCACAGAATCCTTGGCAAACTAGTGTGCATCAAGAAACACCAGAGGCATCAAGGCAGACAACACCAGAAGAGGCTAGGCTGAGCCAACAAGA
Organism: Nyctanthes arbor-tristis; assembly: GCA_963692815.1. Lineage (NCBI taxonomy): Eukaryota > Viridiplantae > Streptophyta > Magnoliopsida > Lamiales > Oleaceae > Nyctanthes > Nyctanthes arbor-tristis. The sequence goes on from CAVNYN010219654.1 coordinate 20,730, forward strand.
AGAGGTTGAGGTATCACTAAGTCCTCAACGACAGCTTAGGAGATCCACCACCAATGAAGTAATAGAAGAAGACATGGGTATAAAAGAACCAGAGACATTTGAAAAAGCAGCCCAGCATGATGAGTGGAGAAAAGCAATGGCCGAAGGGATCATGGCTCTAAGGCAAAATGAGACATGGGATTTGGTACCTAAACCAGATGGAGTTAAACTTATAACATGCTACTTCGGCTGTTTTTTTCTCTCATTTCTTGATTCTTCTCTTCTATTCATTTGGCTGCCTTTTCTTTTTTATTTATTTTTAATTTCTTCTTGCAGCTTGCTTCTTCCAAGAGAATGGTGGTGATGTTCTTCAACTTTCCTTTAATTTGATAGAGTGTAGCAAAAATAGTACTCCCTCTATCCCACAAAAATAGTCCAGTAGTTATTTTCACATAAATTAAAAAACTACATAAATGTAGTTGAAACATTAAATTTTAACTTTTTTCCACATATACCCTTATGTCTCATTAATTATTAGAAATACTTTCAGTGCATAGATAGTTGAATAATAATAATTAATTAGGAGTACATATGGAAATGAAACGTTAAATATATGCTCAATATCATAAGTGGACTATTAGAGCTAGAAGACTCACGTCGGAGGCAACAACCTGAAACTGAGGCTGATTCATTGTTGGAAAGAAGAATCTGCTCGTAAGAAGTTGCTCGAAGAAGATGATGGCAGATCCTGTAGCAAACAAAACGTTGCCCTTGGGAAATTTGAACATCAACACCACTATCAACTCAGTCGGAGTAATTATCTACTATGGAAGACACAGATTACAGCTGTTGTACGAGCTTACTCTTTGGAAGGGTTACTCCTTAACACAACAAAGTGCCCACTAGTCAAAATCGAAATCAAAGATGATGATGGAAAGAAAATCAAACAAGAAAAACCAAGAATATGTTGAATGGATGCAACTTGACCAGTTTCTTCTCAACTAGTTGATGTCCACTATCTCCAATGACATATTGAATAATTTGGAGGACTTCAAAACATCTGCAGAATTGTGGGCTACAATTGAGGTGAGTTTTCCCAAAATAGAGCAAAGGCATTTCAACTTCGTACCTCCTTTTATGAAACTCGAAAGGGCTCATCTACTGCAATGGAATACTACTAAAAAATGAAGCAACTATGAGATGATCTTGCAGCTAGTGGACAACCTATTTCAAAAGCTGAATTTCTCACTTGTTTTTTGAACAACATTGGACGTGAACTTGGCAGTGTGGTTGTAAGCATCGAAAATAGAAGTGAAGAAACATCGATAGAAGAAGCATTGTTTTTACTTTTTACTCATGAACAGAGGTTGGAGCGTTACAACACTAAAGAAGAAAATATGCGTCATATAGCTAATTTTGCTGCAACTGGTGGAAGAAATCATGGTAGTTACGGTTTTGGATCCGGTAGATATCGTGGTGATAGACATAGAAATGGAAGCTTTAATGGTGGAGGTCATTTTGGAAATTCAAACAATTTCAACTCCGAATTTTATTCGAACAGGGGTAGCATGTGGAGTAATCAAAGTGAGTATTCTAGTGGGAGAGGATATGCAAACCATGGCTTCAATAGAATGCACTGTCGTGGCCGTGTTCGTGGAAGATCCAACTTCAACTCACAAGCAATATGTCAAATTTGTCGCAACTATGGACATGAAGCTATTGATTGCAAATATAGGAAGGATGATTCCCCTTTCCCCCAACTGGTGGTAATTCAATGAATAACGCATACATGGCAACCACAAGTTCTATGTTGGACTTTGGGTAGTATGCTGATACAGGGGCTTCAAGTTATGTAACTACAGAAATTGAAAATCTATCACTGCGATCAGACTACACTGGACTACAAAAATTGATGGTGGTGATGATAAGCAACTTCCCATCTCTCACATTGGTAAAAACATCATTCCTACCCGTTATCCTCACAAATTTTTGAAACTCAACCTTATTTTTAGAGTATCCTTAATAACTAAAAATCTCGTTAGCATATCCAAGTTAACTACCGATAATGATGCTTTCCTTGAATTTCATCACCAATTTTTTCTTGTCAAGGATTCTAAAATCAAGACGGTGTTGCTGAAAGGACCGTTTAAAGATGGTTTATACTTGCTTGGATTTTCTAAAGGTAATAGCCATCCTATTGACAGGAGCGGAACTAGAATTTTTTTTTTTTTTTTTAGCGGGCTAGCCAAAAAAATTTTCACAAGAAAACCAATTAGATAGGCATACCAAAATGCATAAGTACTCTAACGATAATTACTAGTAATTGCATGTAATGTAATAATAGTATTATAATTGATAGATTGTCATTTGTCGTGTTTAAATTCCCTAAACATATAATTAAGTGTGTGATGTTCTGCTAAAAAGTTCATTTTTACGCTTGAGTTACTGAATTACAGGCAAAAATCCAAGAAGAAGTCAAGTTGGGTAAATTTGGACCAATGGAGCACGAGTTACAAAGTTTGAAGGCCAAAACGAACGAAACAGAGAGTTGAAGGACGGAAATTGGGGCACCGTATGGCATGCGGCCGCATGGACGAGCCATGTAGCCGCATGCGCCGATAGAAAGTGGGCAAAGACACATGCGGCCTTGTGTGTGGCCGCATGCGTGAGAAGGGAACATGGAACATCACATGCACCCCCATAGATACCCCATGCGGCCGCACGGGTATATCATGCACCCACATGATGCAACCAGAAGCTTGGCTAAGAGGACCATGCGGCCGCATGTTCATGTCATGCGCCCGCATGGGTGGAATTCGCGGAATTTCTTTAGTTTCCTATTTTAGTTGAAACTCTTTTCGTGGCCAACGTGCGGCCTTGTGTGTGGCCGCATGCGTGAGAAGAGAGCACAAGTATATCATGCGCCCGCACGATGCAACCAGAAGCTTGGCTAAGAGGACCATGCGGCCGCATGTTCATGTCATGCGCCCGCATGGGTGGAATTCGCGGAATTTTTTTAGTTTCCTATTTTAGTTGAAACTCTTTTTGTGGCCAACTTAATACACGATTATTACCTTGTTCTTATGATTTCATAAACCATATAAAAGGGTCTAACCAAGTATTGAGAAAAAACCTTCACATATACATTCACTTGACATAAGAATACTTTGTTCTCTCGAGAAGTTTGTCTTGGGATTTTGAGTAGAGTTTTTGGGTTGAAGGAATATTGGTGCAATCATCTTCTTCTCCAGCTTTATTTATCAAAACCCGGTGATGTATTATTGCTCTTGTATGCTTAATTTTATCTATTCAATAAGTAACTAAACATCTTTTCTTGGGACGAGCAATGTAACCCCTTATGAACCCTAGTTATATGTTTCTTGATTCAAATTATTAAATTGGTTTCTAGTTAATTCTTTGTCGTTGCTTTGAATTGTTTTCACTTATTAGAGCTCGATAGGTGGATATTTATTGGTTTGTGTTGAACTCAAGAGAGGAATGCATGAATTAGAATTAAGCGATAGAGAACATTAATTTAGACAAGATAAAGAGATATGCTTGTGATTGGTGTGGTCATGTAGATTGAACTTCGGGGATGTTTACATAAGTTTTTTGTTGTTAATTCACTTAAAAGCGTTGTTAATGCGCTCACTTAGAGATAGGTGAGGGGGCCTAATTTAGTAGGATTAACTAGCTTCGAGATGGGTAGTTAATTAATTACGTGAAACTCGATCGTTAACTAGGATTGATTTTTGTTGAATAGATGAATGTGTAGCTAGGGGAAGCAATGGTGGTGAAATTGTGAGTCCCAAGTTCCCTAAATTCTTAAGAAAACTATCACACATAACTTCACATTTTTAATTGCTTAATTTCTTTAGTTTTGCTTTTATTTAGTTTAATCTTAAATAACATCCAAATTTTGATCATTTCAACTAAAGCGTGAATTGGATTCTCGGTACTCAAATCATTCCTCGTGGGAACAATAATTCGGACTCCTTCTCCATTATACTACTTGTTCGACCCGTACACTTGCGGACTAGACACACATTTCAAACGAACAAGTTTTTAGCGCCGTTGTCGGGGAATGGAATTTAATATTGAAATTATTCAACTTGCTTTCGCTTGAAATTTTATTTTTATTTTTGCAGATTTGCATGCGTAGGACTGGAGCGGAAGATATACAACCGTATGACCCAGAAATTGAAAGAACTTTCAAAGCTAGACGCAGGCAACAAAGGTTCCTACGAAAAATGGCTGGAATAGGTGGTGGTAATGAAAATCAAATTGGTCAAGCTAATGGGAATGAGCCAGCTGTAAACGCAAACAGACCATTAAAAGAGTACATCATGCCTACCGTTGGAAACAACTTGACATGCTTAGTTCCACCAGCTATAACTGCTGCAAATTATGAGATAAAGCCGGGGACTATCTAGTTGGTGCAACAAACAGTTCAGTTCAATGGTCTGCCAGAGGAAGATCCGAATGAACATTTGAGGAAATACAAGGAGATATGTGGGATGTTCAAAATGAATGGAGTACCAGCTGAGGCTATCAAGATGAAACTATTCTCTTTTTCCTTGAGTGGTAAAGTGAAAACTTGGTTTTATTCATTGCCAGCAAATTCGATCACTACCTGGACGAATCTGACACAGAAATTCATGGATAAATTCTTTCCGCCGGGTAGAGTTTTGAAAATCAGAATAGAGATCACTTCGTTCAGTCAGAATCAGGGTGAAAGAATATTTAAGGCATGGGAAAGGTATAATGATATGTTAAGAAAATGCCCAATTCATGGAATCCCGGATTGGCTCATTGTGCGAACTTTCTACAATGGGTTGACTGATGAGAACAAAAGGCATGCAGATTCAGCAGCTAGGTGTTCACTCATGGACAAAACTTATGAAGATGCAGCTGAGATTTTTGAGAAGATGGCAGCTAATAGCTACCAGTGATATTCAATAGAACAATGTCTCGAGCTGGAGTTCATGAGGTAGATGCATTCACTTCTCTGTTGGCACAACTTGCAGCGCTGACAAAGAAAGTTGATGGTCTTGCAAAGCCATTGGTTAGTATGGTCCAATCTTCAGCCGTATGTGACATATGTTGTGCAAATCATGCTACTGCGGTTTGCCCGGTTGCTCCTGTGAACACACCTAAGGATGACCAAGTAATGTTCATTGGAAATAATCAGAGGCAGCAAACAGGGCCATATGCTCAAACTTATAACCCAGGATGGCGAAATCACCCCAATTTTTCATAGACAGATAACCAACAAGCAGTGAGACCACCGAGTTTTAATCAACAACAAGAAAAGAAGAGTCCATTGGAAGACATGTTCAGTAAGTATATGGAGGCAAACAATCAATTCATGCAAAAAACTGAGCATACTCTTCAAAATCAGAACACCGCCATAAAGAATTTGGAAACTCAGATGAGCCAAATGGCTTTGGCTATGGCGGGAAGAGCGCCAGGTACTTTGCCTAGTAACACTGAAACAAATCCAAAATAATAGGTAAAGGCCATAACAACAAGGAGTGGGTTACAACTGCCTGAAATTGAGATAAAAAAGCTAGTTGAAAAAGAAAATGTCGAAGATAAAGCAGTTGAAGAGGAGGAGGATCAATCTGAGAAGAAATAATAGATAGATGAGCAGGTTGAGGGAGATGACAAAAAGAAAAAAGTCCCATCACCTGTCAAAGCATATGTGCCTTCAATCCCCTTTCCTCAAAAGCTTCAGAACAGCAAATTGGACAATCAATCCCCTTTCCTCAAAGGCTTCAGAAGAGCAAATTGGACAAGCAGTTTGGGAAATTTCTTGAAGTTTTCAAGAAATTGCAAATCAACATTACGTTTGCAGAGGCCCTTGCACAGGTGTCCAACTATACAAAATTCATGAAGGAGATTCTCTCCAACAAAAGAAAGCTGGAAGAGCACGAAACGGTCATGTCAACTGAGGAGTGTAGTGCTATCATTCAGAAAAAGCTACCTCCTAAGTTAAAAGACCTAGGGAGTTTTGAAATACCTTGCACAATTAGTTCAATTTATTCTGGTTTAGCTTTATGTGATTTAGGTGCAAGTATTAATTTAATGCCCTTATCTGTGTACAGGAAACTTGTACTGGGAGAATGCAGACCAACAACTGTTTCATTGCAACTGGCAGATCGGTCAATTAAATATCCTTGGGGAATCATTGAGGATGTCTTGGTTAAAGTGGATAAGTTCATCTATCCGGTGGACTTTATTATATTGGACATGGAAGAAGATAAAGAAATTCCAATTATCTTAGGGTGCCCGTTTTTTGCTACAGGAAGAGCACTAATCGATGTTCATGAAGGGAAATTAATTCTAAGAGTGGACAACGAAGAAGTTACTTTCAACATGTTTGAGGTTATGAAACAATCTTCGTCCACTGATTCTTGCTTCCAAATTAATAGCATTGACTGGGCAACAAAGGAAATCTTTGAAGGAAATCTTCCTGCAGAACCTCTAGAAGCTTGTCTTGTGCACTCTGAAACTACAAAAGCTGAAAATTCAGAAATAGCAGAGATGGCACAACACTTGGAGGCTCTATCTTCTATGGCACGCAAGAGGGAATGGTACTATGAACCATTGGAGGAAACTCCTAAGAAATTCTTACCTTCCATTGAATCTCCACCCGCTCTTGAGTTGAAACCTCTTCCTAATCATTTGAGGTATGCATTCTTGGGAGAGTCTTCTACTTTATCGTTTATCATCTCGAATCATCTGACTGAGTTAGAAGAAGAAAGATTACTTCGGGTTTTGAGGGAACATCAGACAGCTATTGGGTGGACCATAGCTGATATTAAATGAATCAGTCCCCCACTTTGTCAACATAAAATCTTGATGGAAGATAACTCCAAATCATCTATTGAAAATCAACGCAGATTAAATCCTACTTTGAAAGAGGTGGTAAGAACTGAAATTGTCAAGTTGCTTGATGCTGGAATTATTTATCCAATTTCAGATAGTGCCTGGGTTAGTCCTATGCATGTGGTGCCAAAGAAGGGAGGAATTACAGTGGTAAAATATGAGAACAATGAGTTAATTCTTACAAGACCAGTTACAGGATGGAGGGTACACATTGATTACAGGAAGCTGAATAATGCAACTAGAAAGGATCACTTTCCTTTACCCTTCATTGATCAGATGTTGGAAAGACTAACAGGGCATTCACATTATTGTTTTCTTGATGGATATTCGGGCTACAATCAGATTCCTATTGCACCAGTTGACCAAGAGAAAACAATTTTCACATGCCCTTACGGTACGTTTGCTTATAGAAGAATGCCATTCAGATTATGTAATACACCTGCCACTTTCCAAAGGTGCATGATGGCTATCTTCTCAGATATGGTGGAAAGGTTCATAGAGGTATTCATGGATGACTTCTCTGTTTTTGGTTCTTCTTTTGATGACTGTCTCCATAATTTATCTCTTGTGCTCAAGCGGTGTGAAGAAACTAATATGGTACTCAATTGGGAAAAGTGTCATTTTATGGTAACAAAGGAATAGTTTTGGGACACCAAATCTCTGAATTGGGTATTGAGGTTGATAAGGTAAAAATTCAAGTGATAGAGAAACTACCTTCACCAGTTTCAGTCAAGGGGATTAGGAGTTTTCTTGGTCATGCAGGATTCTACAGACGATTCATCAAGGATTTCTCTAAAATCACAAAGCCCCTCTGTCGGTTGCTTGAGAAGGATGTGCCCTTTAATTTTTCTGAAGAGTGTCTCATGGCTTTCACCACTCTAAAAGAAAAATTAATTTCAGCCCCAGTGATTGTCGCACCGGATTGGAGCTTACGTTTTGAAATTATGTGCGATGCAAATGATTACGGTGTGGGGGTAGCCTTGGGACAGCAAAGAGATAAGGTATTTCATGTGATTTATTATGCCAGCAGAACTCTTAATAGTGCTCAAACTAATTATGCTACTACTGAAAAAGAGTTGCTGGCACTGTCTTTGCTTTTAATAAATTTCGCTCATATCTCATTGGATCAAAGGTAATTGTCTACACTGATCATTCTGCCTTGAAATATCTTTTTGACAAAAAGGAAGCTAAACCACAGTTGATCAGATGGGTGTTATTATTGCAAGAATTTGATATTGAAATCAAAGACAGAAAAGGTACAGAGAATCAAGTGGCAGATCACCTATCCAGACTGGAGCAACCGGATGAGGACATAATTGGGGAAATAAATGAGAAATTTTCAGATGAGTAGTTGCTACAAGTAGAAAAAGTGCAATGGTATGCTGATTATGTGAACTAGTTGGCTGGAAGGGTTATTCCACCAGACTACTCTTATCAGCAAAAGAAGAAGTTCTTCCATGATCTGAAGTTCTATTATTGGGAAGAACCATATCTTTACCTAGAGGACCAGATCAGATAATCAGAAGATGTGTGCCCGATGAAGAGATGAGGTCTATTCTTGAGCAGGTTCATTCTTCACCTTATGGCGGTCATCATGGGCCTACAAAAACAGCAGCTAAGGTGCTCCAATACAGTTTCTACTGGCCCACTTTATTCAAAGATACTTTCTCTTATGTTAAAGCTTGTGACCGGTGCCAGCGCACTGGTAATATTTCTTCAAGACAAGAGATGCCTTTGAACAATATCTTGGAGGTGGAGATATTTGATATTTGGGGCATTGACTTTATGAGATCGTTTCCTCCGTTTTACAACGACAGGTACATTCTAGTTGCAGATGATTATGTGTCCAAATGGGCTGAGGCCAAAGCATTACCTACTAATGATGCTAAAGTCGTGATTGAGTTTGTTAGAAAAAATATCTTTACGAGATTTGGAGTACCACGAGCAATTATCAGTGATGGGGGCACTCACTTCAACAATAAGCTGTTTAAAGTAGTGTTGTCTAAATATGGAATTTATCACCGAATGGCCACAGCTTATCATCCACAGACTAGTGGGCAAGTGGAAACATCAAACAGACAGTTGAAGAGGATTCTTGAAACAACTGTCAACTCATCAAGGAAAGATTGGGCTAAGAAGCTGGATGATGCATTATGGGCATATCATACGGCTTTGAAAACACTAATTGGGATGTCACCATACCAACTTGTGTTCGGTAAAGCCTGTCATTTACCAGTTGAGCTAGAACATAAGGCATATTGGGCACTTAAGCAACTGAATTTGGATATGAAAGCATCGGGGAAAAGCGATGTTTGCAGTTGAATGAGCTAGATGAGTTCCGATTAGGTGCTTATGAGAATGCTTCTATCTACAAGGATCGGACTAAAAAATGGCACGACCAGAAGATTCAGAAAAGAGAGTTCAAAGTTGGGGATCAAGTCTTAGTCTATAATTCTCGATTAAAACTCTTTCCAGGCAAGCTAAGGTCAAGATGGTTGGGTCCATTCACAATTGCTCAAGTTTTTCCCTATGGCACCTTGGAGCTCTATCATCCTAAAAAGGGAAACTTCAAAGTCAATGGACAGCGTCTCAAGCACTATTTTGAAACCGATTTTTCGAAAGAAAAGTGGGTTATTGACATTGCAGCACCGGAGTAATTTCTGACACAGTCAGGCTCGGGACTATAAACAAACGCTTGGTGGGAGGCAACCCACTTGATAACTTCGTTCCTTTCTTTTTCTTTATGCAATTTATTTTAATAGCTTAGGATTAGCATGACTTTTCTTTTAAATGATAAACTCAGAATTTTACATTACTTATATTAAAAAAAAAAAGGCGTAAAATTCTGCGTAAAGAACACAGACCCCCGGGCATATGCACCCGCACACGCACACATGTACAATCCCCATTCGTTCCCTCTCTTCCTCTGCTCCTTCACAATCTATCAAACTAAGAACATTTTAATTTGGCCCAGATTCCATGAGTTAGCGAGCTAGGAAGCATTTGCCTTAGGTTTTGCTTGATTTAATTCGATCTTCTTTAGCTTGAAGTCGGCCGAATCCTCAAGGTAAGTTCCTCGACATGATTTGATGAATTTTTGGGCTCTTGTGCATGCATTGCTTGATTTCTTGATAGTAACGTGATCCATACATGCCAAATTCATTTTGAAAGACAATTTAGTGTTAATTTCAGCCCCCAAAGTCATCCCTCCCCCCTTTGACTGCCGAGCTTGCAACTCGTATGTGTTGGGCATTTTTGGCTTGAATTTTTGCGTTTTCCTCTGGCTTTGAGTGTTAATAGATGCTGGGTTAGGAGTTGTAGCATGTTTGTTGCATGGATTATGATTTTGAACCCAAACTCTAGCACAAAAATACTTGCAAAAACCTGCCTTCCATATGTTTGATGAAATGACCGAACGAATCCAATGTGTTCCTTTTGACTTGTATTCTTGTGGATTTAGTACTTGAATGATAGGGGATATGTAGGGTGTTTAGAAGAAGCCGTTGGACCTTTGCATTGTTAAAGAGTTATCACGTTTGTGAGAAAGGGAACCTTAGGGCTGTTGTTTGGGGTACGGGCTGCCCTCCGCCTTCGGTCCCCTCTCGTCCATCTTAAATGACTTGCAAATGGCATGAAATTTTGTGGTGAAGCTAGATCAATATGTGATCATTCCCCAAGAGATAGCTCAGTAAAGGTCTCTTATGTGCATGTTATACATTGTTGAACTTGCCACTGCACAATTAAAGCCATGTTGGCTACCAACTACGTCCCCTCCCCATTTGGCCTAATTCAACTCCATTTGTTATGAAATCCAAGTATGATGTAGTACATATTATGTAGTTTCATATGTCCAAAGATGGCTCAGTGAAAGTTGTCAATTTGAGCAAGTTACTTGGGGTGGAATTATGGCTGTTATCAATTACCTGTGCCTTGTTTTGTTAACTTGTTTCCTTCCGTTATTACATATACTCATGTTTAAACATGTTTTAAAGTGCCTAAGTATACCGTGTGTCTTCTTGTAGGTTGAACATATTTTGCAAAACCAATGGCCTCCAAAAGAAAGGAAAAACAAGTAGCAGTAGAACAAGAGGACCCTTGGGTTACACGGGATTATATCAAGGAGAGAAGGGTAATTGTACAAGACTTCCAGGGTACGAGCTTGGGAACAGTCATTGACGCATATGGTTGGACGAAGTATATCACGGAGCTTCCGAAGGGCAATTTGAAAATAGTCCAGGATTTCTATAGGAACTTCAATCCAGATATTGAAACTGCAGGGACAAGGAAAGCACATCAAACTAAAGTGCTCAGTGTTTGGATCAAATTTTCCCCATAAGTCATTAATGAATACTTAGGATTGGACAGCTCTGATGCAATCCCGGTAGATGATCCAGTTTGTCCTGCAGTGACGAGGATCTTGCTCATTTTCTATGGGGGACGGGACCACCTATGACGCCTAAGGTTCAGCACGTCTATCACAATAGAGACTTGTGTGATGAAGCGTGGTATCTGCACCACTTTGTTGCCTTGAATGTCGAGCCAACATCCAACAAGACCGCGGTCAATTCCACTCGAGGCCGACTGTTATATCATATGTGGCTCGAATACAAGTTTGACTTAGGGGAGCACATATACAATCAAATCCGGCACTTGGGGGTTGGTAAAGTTAAAAGCAAGAGGCTCATTTTCCTGTGCGTGATTACTGGCATTTGCATCGCCGCTGGTGTGCGGTCTATTTAGACTGATGAAACTCTTACCTACCACGACCCCCTCTGCAAAGTGTCACAGGAACACTCGACCAAGAAAATGGTAAAGAAGGCTCAAACTGCAGACTCAGAAGCAAATGTGCCCACGTCTGGCCTCAGGGGGGCTAGCGGAACCACACCTGTACCTGAGCCCAAGGCTGAGACCGCACCAACAGTTGTCCCTCTAAGCCAGCATACTATATCTGAGCAGCAGATCAGACGTGTGCTCTTCCGATCTGACCTTTCACACAGAAATTGCAGAGCTGTGAGAGCGGCAGAGGACTGCAGAAGACTTGCTTAGACAGATTTTGACAATCTTGTCCCCTACAGCTCACACTCACGCTGGGCCCATCAACCCCGCCCCCGGTCCATGATGCCCGGTTGTAGAAACCTTATCAGCCATACCCCCAGGGAGTTACTATACTTTTACTCCCTATTTTTGCTATTTTTGCCTTACATTGCGGACAATGTAGAAATTAAGTGTGGGAGAGGTGTTTACTTGTGTTTACTCTATTTGGTTGATGTATCTTTTTTATATCACTTGGTCTATATTTTAAACCCGCAATGTCATAGTGGACTTGTGTAGTTCAATCTTATTGTTTGTCCTGTGTTGTTTGTTAAGTGTTTTATGTGTTTTATGTTTAGTTGTGTTCTATGTTTGGTTGTGTTTCGTATATTATTTAGAGTGTTTTGTAAGCATATAAGAGAGCAACTCATAACCTTAAAGTATTAGACCTTACAGGAGTATTGCTCTGCTGGAATTATGATCTTAAGCAATGCGAGAAAAACAAAGAACATAGTTAAATTGGAGAGATAGATCAGTGCTCTTGGCCTAGAGAGACTCATAACACGAGTGAATTAGTGAACTCGCACTGTATATGTGATTACTTTGCCTGGATTTGGTCAGGACTGGATGAGGTTGACAAATTTACCCTGGTGAGATTTTTGAGCCCTAGACTGACACATCTTATTCAGTTTCACTTTCTTTGTTCTTGTGTGACATTCGTCTATGGGTTTGTCTCTCTAGGACTTGCTCTATTTCTCTTTGAGGCTGCATTGTTACGTACATGACATGAATATGATTAAGGCACTATTTCTTGATTAACCACTTTAGCCAAAAAGCCCACCTTGTCAATTGATTATCTTTTGCATAACCCCTTTAAGCCTGATAGCCTAGTTTTCTTTCTTTAAACCTCTTAATACTAGTCTCAAGCAAAAAATAATGAATATCCTTACCGCCAATGGACTAGCGGATTGTTGGTTGATTTTGTTGCATGGGGTGGAAAAGAAGTAAGTGTGGGGGGGTGTTTGTATTGATAGGGTCATGACAAAGAAAAAATGAGAGAATAATATCTGGGTTGGTGTGGTTAAATCTGTACTAAGATGAAAGAGTGAAAAAATGAAACAATCATGATTTATGAAAATCAAGCAATGTTAAAAAAAAAAAAAAAAAAAAAATTGATGAAAGAAGTTGAAATGAAGGGTTGATGTTTGTTGAATTAGAGGGATGATTATCTTCAGAGAACAAAAATAACAAAAATAATAAAATAACTAATAAAAATAATATGAAAGTTGAGAAGAACAAAAATGGCAGCGAAAGAAATGCAGCGACATTTTACTTGAAAAAAAAAAGATTGGGCCTACTGGGCTGAAGCCCAGCAGTGGCCTAATCTAGTTCTGCCCCTGCCTATTGAGTCGCGTCTTTTTGCATTTAATAATTCAGAAGTGTCAAATGAGTCATTAGAACCACAATGCAAGAATCAAGTGTGTTTTGTAGTTAACAATGTCAATGTCTGGCATAAGCGTCTAGGCCACCCATCAGATTCTGTTTTGCAAGCTATAAGAAAAAGTTGTGACTCTCAAATTCAAATTAATGGAAAAGTAAACTTTTGTTCTGATTGTGCTATTGGAAAAAGTCATGCCTTACCACTCTCCAAATCCCAAACAAAAAACCAAATCACCCATTGAACTCATACACACTTATTTGTGGGGGCCTGCATTTGTCCCCTCAAGGGAAGGCTACAAATATTACATTCACTTCATTGATGACTTCACCTGTTACAACTGGATATTTCCATTGGAGACTAAATCACAAGCTTTATCAACTTTCATTCAATTCCATTCAATTCAAAACATTTATTGAGAAATAATTGAACTGTGAAATCAAAGCTCTTCAACGTGATTGGGGAAGAGAATATAGGATCTTCGTCTCTTATCTAAATGAACATGACATCAAATTTCAAACACCCATGTCCTCATACCCATCAACAAAATGGAATGGCAGAGAGAAAACACCGTCATAATACTGAAATTGGCCTCACTTTTCTCAAGCAAGGCAATCCCCTTTTGAAATTTTGGTGGGATGCTTTCTCAACTGCAGCTTACCTCATAAATTGTTTACCCACTCCCGTTCTATCCAACATATCTCTATATCAAAAAATCTTCGGTCATGCTTCTGATTACTCATTTCTTTGGACCTTTGGATGTGCATGCTTTCCACATCTTCAGCCCTATAACTCTCACAAACTTGAGTTTAGGTTAGCCAAATGCGTATTTCTTGGATATAGTAATATCCCCAAAGATTATAAATGTTTGCACCCTAGTCTACATATCAAGAAATGTGGTCTTCAATGAGCTAGAACTTCCATATATGGCATATCTTGAGTCACACTCAAAACTGTCAGTACCACAGTCTCTTTCATCATGCATAAGTCTCGGTTCATGTCTTTTTTGTCTATCAAATCCTAAGTAGATGCAAGCAGGTTCACCATGAGAATCAGGACAATCATTAGAACCAGTATCACCCTTTAACTCTTCCTAGTCACCTGATGCCATTGAATCTCCTATCACTCTCGAACAACAGGCACCTAATACTACCGAATCTCCTATCACCCCCGAACAACAATCACGCGCTACTCCTCAACAACAATCTGAACCATCATCTACCAATATTCAACCAACTCACCATATGATCATGAGATCGAAGGTAGGCATCTTCAAACCAAAAATCTATGATGCCACACAACATCCTTTGCATGTGGATCCGGGCCTTTAGAACCTACCTCTATCACTCAAACCTTAGCTAACTCAATGGAAATCTGTCATGATTGAAGAATACCAAGCTTTACTTTACAATCGCACCTAGGAACTTGTACCACCATTTCCTAACTACAGTGTCATTGGAAACAAATGGGTGTTTCGTACTAAATTCAATCCAGATGCAACCATTCAGCGCTACAAATCCAGATTCGTAGCCAAAGGTTTCCATCAAACTCTAGGTATTGATTTTTTTGAGACATTTAGTCCAGTTGTGTATCCTTACATAGTGAGGATTATCCTATCCATTACAGTGTCTAAAAATTGGGAAATCATTCAGTTAGATGTGAATAATACCTTTTTAAATGGTCATTTAAGTGAAACAGTTTACATGTCACAGCCTGAATGATTTGTGGATCCTCAAAAGCCAAATTATGTATGTTGTCAAATTATGTATGTTGTCTCAAAAAGTCATTGTACGGGCTTAAACAAGCCCATGATACTTGGTTTCATAGCTTCAAACATGTTGTTACTGGTTGGGCTTCATCAACTCAAAATCAGACACCTCCTTGTCACTTAAAAAGAGCAGTTCAGTTGTTTTCATTCAGATATATGTTGATGATTTTATTATTACCGGGAATGACAAACATTTCCCGGATAATGTTATACAAAAACTTCATGGTAAGTTTGCTCTTAAAGTCCTTGGACCATCACACCACTTTCTTGGCATTGAAGCTCATCATACTACAAAAGGACTTCATCTCACGTAATTTAAACATATTGTTGATTTTTTAATCGACCCAAAATGGAGCATGCTAAGAGCTATCCAACTCCTGCTAGCACTGGCATTAAACTCTCTCTCACTGTTGGGGATCCCATGTCCAATCCTACCATGTATCAAAGTGTCATTGGTGCTCTCTAGTATCTCAACATTACAAGACCTGATATCTCATATATTGTGATCCAATAAATTCAGTCAATCTCTAAGAATCCCACCAAGATCCATTGGCAAACGTGTAAACGTGTTTTGTGTTATCTCGAGGGCACTATCACAGAAGGTCTTTTCTTCTCACCATCCTCTCATCTTGATCTTGTTGGCTTCACTGATGCTAATTGGGCATGTTGTGTTGATGATAGAATATCTATTGGTGGTTATTGTATATACTTTGGACCTAATCTCATTTCATAGAGTTCAATGAAAAAAACTCAACGTTGTGAATTCCCCGTTTCGTTGGGGAGGGGAGATATTGAATGTATTAGTTAATATATTAGTTAGTGGTATTAGTTATGTGCATGTGCAAGCCACGTATCCATGCATTTGTATATTGTATTGTACCACTACTACATAAAAAGGCAAAGGCCTAACTTATTGTTCGATGAACAGTAATTTTTTTTTTTTAAAGCTTCCTAAGTCACACTGTCCAGAAACTTCTTCTTCTTTTTTTTTCTTTTTCTTTTTTTTTTTTGGTTAATTCCACAACTTGTATATTGAGATTTTTCTTATTTGTATCAATACAATAGAAATCGGCATCTCAATATCCTTCTTATATTACTAGGAAATAAGTGCTTTGATATTTACATTCAAGATCAAAAGTTGAAGCCACTATGTTGCTAAATTGCATATTGAGATTTTTCTTGTTTGCATCATATAATAGAAACCGTCATCTCAATATCTTTCTTGTGTTACTACAAACTAAGTGCTTTGATATTTATGTTGCAAAAAGTCCGTCTAGCTATCACAAAATATTTAAAAGAGTTCTATACAATTAGTATATACTAGTCATCGAAACATGCGTTGCATGTTGTATGTTACAATAAATATATTTGATCGTAAAAAAATTTTATTGTCAAATCACTTCTTTATACACACTATTTTTTGTCAACATTACAATTTTCTTGCTTTTGTTCTCTGATTTGACCAAGACTTTTGTTGTTTGCATTGAAACTCCATGTGAAAGCACAATATATAGTTGTCCATGTGAAAAGACATGCTCTGAAAGATATATTCCAACATGGGGTACAGTTTATCCTCATGCCTTGTTGATAGCCATTGCAAAGAAAAGTCGGATTGGAAATTGTTTTCTCTGAAACTTGAATGAGTAGCCTTCATTGTTTGCAGGACTTAGTGTGATATGGGGAAGAAAAACTTGTTTCCCAGCATGTTGTCCGAAGGTTATTTCTGCATGAATGACATTTTTTTGCAAATCACGACATACCGTTCTTGTTCCAGTTTATGTGGTGGTAAACCATTTGGCAACAATGTATTTACAAATTCTTCTAGGTAATAGTTGTTCGCATCATCAATCACTTCATGGAAACTGACAAACTCTTTGCTTTCACTAGGAAATAATTGAATTAACTTATCATTAAGGTAGTCAACATATTTATTCTTTGTTGAAAGAATCTCATGCATGTCATATATTCATATGAATGTGCATTTTTTGTTAAATATGGAAAAACCAAATTGATGAGTTTTAACTCTAAAGATTCTGCATCATCACCTACTATTACTGTCTCCATCGGTAAAGAAATGAAATCATCCTTTATTGTTGGCTATGTTCCATTACCAATTCGAATTAAAAGGTCTGTAAATTGAATATCATTTTAAGCCTTCATGTTCTGAGTGAATTTTGTAAGTATTCCCTTTCTGAATTGTATCACTAAAGACTTCGATTGTCTCACTAAGTAATATGGCTTGGATTTTATTTTGTTAGCCTATGAAGGCATAAAAAGAAATGAGTTAGTATGAAAAAGAATTGCTAAGATAATAATATAGTGATTCAAAATATAAACAACTAAAAATATTACCTCTTCATCCATTAAAACCAATTTTTGAACTTGAATGTGACCGTTTCCATTCTTATAGTTTTCAATGCAACTTTTAAAAAGGACAGAAACTTTGATGCTCCGTTCTTGATCAAACATTCTCAATTCTTTTATTCGCATACAATGCTCTTTCTTTTTTTGTTGATGCCGAAGCCATTTTTCTAGAAAATGGATTGAAACTAAGATTGGATTGAATTGAAAGAAAAATATAAGTTGCATTTGTGTTTCAATATTCTTGGATTTATTTGGATTTTGATCATCAATTTATAGTGGGTGAAGTATATGAGATGTAAAAGTTGATATGGTGGTTTAATATTAATAAATTAGATTAAATATAATAATTGTTTAATGACATTCATTTATCGTGATTATGGAACTTGAATGGAATCAAATATAACATATAACGATTGATTCCAATAAAATAATAATACATGTAATGATTAGTTTTTTTAATGTTTTAATGATTAAAAAAAGGTTAAAAAATACAAAAATAAATTAGTTCTAGTTCATTTTTTCACATAAATTAAAAAATTTTAATCAATATTATATATTTGAGCATTAATCTAAATTGTAGCATGTGAAGCATATTAAATAGATTTGCAAAATTACGCAACTTGTAAAATTCCAATAGCTAACCTATTAGTTAGCTAGGTTTAAAATCATTTTTAATAAAAATTTAAATCAAATTTCCAAGCTACATGTGAAAGTCAAAAAAGAACAAAATAATAAAGGAAATGAAGAGAGCATTAATTTAAATTAAATCATTTTTAAATTAAATTAAAATCATTTAAATCATTAAAAGAGATTATTTAATGATTTAAATCATTAAATCATTTAAATTAAATAAAAGAAATGAAGAGGGCATTAATTTAAATTAAATCATTTTTATTAAAATCATTTTTAATAAGAAATTTAAATTAAATTTCCAAACTACGTGAAAGTCAAAAAAGAACCAAAAAATAAACAAATAAATGATATGAAGAGAGCGTTAATCTAAATTGTAGCATGTGAAACATATTAAATAGATTTGTAAAATAAAGCAAATTGTAATATTCTAACAAGTAATTTATTAGTTAGCTAGGTTTAAAATAATTTTTAATAAAAATTTTAATTTCCAAACTATGTGGAAGTAAAAAAGAAAAAGAAAAAAAATAATCGATATTAAAAAAAATACAAACGTAAATCCATATTAAAAAACATAGGAAATAAATTAATATTTTACCAACTTTGTTCGTGAATTTTACATATTAAATCGTAAATCAAGATTCAAATACAAAAGATGTCTTTCCATTTTCTATGCAGTATTCTTTATCATGAATCTTAAGTCAAAAAGGCATACTTACATCACATAGTTGTATAAAGAGATAAAAATTACATGAAGTATGCGTGAAAAGATGAGATATGGAGGTTGATATTGTGGGCATTTACATCGAATTAAAATGATTAACTGCAATGTAACTACGTGTAAATTGTGAATTTTTAATAGTAGTAAATTAAATTAAATATTGTTTTATAATGTTCATTTGTCTTGGTTATGAAATTTGAATGAAATCAAATATACATATAATGATTGATTGCAAATAATCATAATAATAATAATAATACATGTAATCCATAGTTTTTTTTTTAATTTTAATGATTAGAAAAAATACAAAAATAAATTAGATACATGTAATGCATAGTTTTTTTTTAAAGTTTCAATGATTATAAAAATATAAAAATAAATTAGTTCTTGTTCATTTTTCACTTAGATTAAAAAAATTTTAACCAAAATTATATATTTGAGCGTTAATGTAAATTGTAGCATCTGCAACCTATAAAATATTAGTTTGAATGAATTTTAGTTTGAAATTTGAAATCTGGAGAATACTAATTTGATTGGATGAATTTAGTGATGCTAAATTAAATTGTATGATAAACATTCAGAATAAAATAATATTAGTTCGATTGGATGACTTTAATGATAATGCTAAAGGTATGAATTAATGGGAGTGAAGTAAAAGTGATAGACACCATGAGAATTAATGAAAAAATGTAACGCACGGGTAGAACAAACAAGTCAAACTTAATTATTCAAATGTATTTTGAATAGATGCAAAATAATTAAATCTCTATTAAAAATTTAAAAACATAAACGTTGAAAAATTAAAACAATCGTATCATCATTCTAGTTATTGATAAGAACATAATATATTCACTATGTGTACAATGCATGATCATATCACTATTCTTTCAGAAGAGCTTGAAAGGATTCCTCATAATCAGATAATTTCCATTATTATCCTTAACAGAAAAGTGATTAATCATATAAATGTTTCCTGGAGTTATTAGCTGATCGAGCCTTCTGATAAGCTGACCCTTTGCAATTGCTTAAATTCTATCACCCTGTGAGATAGCATTAAGTTAATTAGTATATAATGTTGGGTGACTTCCATTGTAATTGAACAAAATTTAATTTGTAAATATATAATATGGAGAGGGACCATCAACAATTTCAATAGCCACATAGAATTCAACAAAAACCCCAATCGACGTAGAAATTAAATAGATATAAGCATTATTATAAAAATAAGAGTAAGGAAGTAATTAAATTGATATAGAAAGTTATATAATTTTTTTTAAAATAATGACAGAAGGAATAGAAAGTGAAAATTAGAGATTCAAGAGATCTGATGAAAATAAAAGTTTATTACATATATTTAGAAAATAGATTTTCCATAAATTAAGGAAAAATCACGGTTGGTATTTATTCGTAATAAATAAATTAATCCAATATATCATTAAGAAATAAAAAAAAAAAAACTAAACTGAAGAAAGATTTCATAAAATGGTAAAACACAACAAATATAGACAAATAGATGCAATTTAAATGAATACAATTTCGCCACTGCCTTAATATGATAGGTGCTCAACTGCATTATGAAAACCTTAAAAAACAGACCGTGTGAAATTGGGTATTCTGGGCCACACACATCGCTTAATACTCCTTGATTTAAAGAATATAAATAAATCAATCATCAATCAAAAAAATGTTAGATTTCATAATCTTAAAGCCCCAATCATCCAACTAATTACAAAGCTTTAACCAGATCCATAGATACTAGCAAACACAAAAGAAATTTAGAAGAAACAGAACACATCGAAGGCCAAAAGATTAGAAATGGAGAACAATGATTAGAAATAACTAGGCTTCGATTTGCAAATGTACATCTGAATTCCTAAAGGAAGAAGGAATTCGTATCAGCTGCACAGAAATAATAACATGATAATAAAATAGCAAAACCGGTTTTAGGTAAAAAAAGAAAGAAAAAAATATTAAATATGATATCAGCAAAGAAATCTAATTGGTCCACGTTTAGGTAGGAAAAAAGGTAGAAGACCACATTTGATTTAGATAATATAATAGAAATAATGACTTGATAATAAAATAGCAAAACCGGTTTTAGAGGAAAAAAAAGAAACAAATATTAAATATAACATCAGTAAAGAAATCTAATTGGTCCATGTTTAGGCGGGGAAAAAGGTAGAAGACTACCTTTGATTTAGATAATATATAATAGTTAATAGAAATAATGACTTGATAATAAAATAGCAAAACTAGTTTTAGAGGGGAAAAAAGAGAAAGGAAACGAATATTAAATATAACATCAGCAAAGAAATTTAATTGGTCCATGTTTAGGCGGAAAAAAAGGTAGAAAACTACATTTGATTTAGATAATACTAGTATAACACTCGTGCGATGCACAGGTAGAAAAAAAGTTTGAAATTTAACTATGTGAAAGTTTTTTAATGAATTTACAATAGTTGAAGATATTCTAAAAGTGTAAAAACACAAGGTATGTACCAATAGAGGAAATAACATCGATGTTAGTACCAATCTAATATGTTTGCATTGAAAAGACAATTCATACCATAGTCATTCAACAATTCATATAATAATCAACATTTCATATGCAATCTTCTTTCTTCTTGTAAATATGTCTCAATGGAAGAGGTCTAACCTCAATATTCACTATATTCATAGCCGCAAATTCAGCTAAAAATCTATAAAAGAAATAATGGATATTAAGAAATCAAAGCATAGTCATGTGAGAGTAAAATTTGATTCTACGAACAATAAATTCATACTTTCTCATGATGGAATAATCTTGTGTCAAAACAAAATTCGTTTAAATAATATGTAAAAAATTCACAGTACGATATAAGTGGAATTGTGTCATTTAATAGAGGAATATTATTAAAGTAAACTCAATACTTGAAAAAGCAAGAAAGTTCAATTAATTGCTCTTTTTATCCCAATTATTTGGTTCCATTTTTCTTTTCGGGGTGTACTCAAGAAAGTTTAATTAATTGCTCTTTCTATCTCAATTATTTTGTCCCATTTTCTTTTCGTGATGTACCAAATATATAGTCCCTTTCTATGTTAAAATGTTTAATTTGTATTACTTTACAAATCTAACCATATTTAATACTTTAATTATCATTATTAATTCAGTAGAAATATGCCCAAAATAAAATAAAAAAGAGGCCGATGAAATTTCACCATTTAATGCCACATATTCGTATTTTTTAAACATTTTTTGATTTACCAGACTCAAAAAGAGATTAAAAATCAATAGAGCATATGTAAATCAACAATTCAAAGGAGGAAGGGAAGGGAAGACTGTAATTAACTACATGACAGTCAAGGAAAATGAGACCAGACTAAATGTTGGAGATGAAAGAAAAGGCATTTTGTTAAATTGAGAGAGTTTGATATAATGATAAATTGAATAAACATTAAGATGAAGATTGGAGATATAATTGAGAAAGAGAATAAATGAAGAAAGAGTTAAAAGAGTTTTGGCAAGGAAAAAAATTAAAACCAAAAAAAAAAGGGAAAATGACGTCATTAGTGACATCAGTAGTTTAGGTGGGAAAACCAGGTTAGACTTCTTTTGATTTAGACATATATATATATAATAGAAATAATGACCTAATAATAAAATAGCAAAACCGGTTTTAGAGAGAAAAAAAAAAAGAAGCAAATATTAAATATGACATCAGTAAAGAAATCTAATTGACCCATGTTTATGCGGGAAAAAAGGTAAAAGACTACCTTTGATTTAGATAATATATAATAGATAATAAAAATAATGACTTGATAATAAAATAACAAAATCGGTTTTAAAGGGGGAAAAAAGAAAAGAAACAAATATTAAATATGACATCAGCAAAGAAATCTAATTGGTCCATGTTTAGGCAGGAAAAAAGGTATAAAACTGTATTTGATTTAGATAGAATAATAGAATAATGACCTGATAATAAAATAGCAAAGCTGGTTTTAGAGAAAAAAAAGAAAGGAAACAAATATTAAGATGACATCAGCAAAGAAATCTAATTGGCCAATGTTTAGGTGGGAAAAAAGGAAGAAGACTACCTTTAATTTAGATAATAATAGATTATTAGTTTTGTTTTGCTTTTCTTACTTCTCCTCTTGGTTCTTCAATCTTGGTTTGATAAAACATAACTTTCCTTAATGACGATCAATGGCCATTTTATTTTATTCTAAACTTTCAGCTACTACTTGATCTTAATGCTTTTGGCTGTTACCATCGTAGCAGATTCTACCACAAAGTGAGATAAGCTGAAGGTAATTGAGTTGATTCGAAGTAACAATTAATAAGACAATTCTATTACATAATTCATTTTTTTATTAATTACATGCTAATATCTATATATGTATAATTACTAATTTACTTTTATTATTCATTTCTAACCTACTGTTGAATTGTTTAATTGCTCTTTTGAATCCTGTGCAACGTACTGGTGGAAAATCCATTGTGTGTAATAAGGTTTAATACATGTAATAACATGTTATACATGTGAATTGTAATGGTCTATGTTATTAGTGTAACAATTACGTCACGTGCATAGCAAGTTATGTTATGTGTGTAACAAGGTGTGTTATTCACATAATAAGTTATGTTATGCATGTAATAATTTATGTTATGAGCTTGTTCTCTAGAGCTTTATGTTAAAGAGAGATTAGATTTGTAGGAAAATATGTGAAATGTAAAGAAAGATTATTGCGAAGTGTGATTTCTTTATTCTTTTTTTTTGGTGGAAAATATACTGTCGGTATTGTTTTGATAAAAAAAAATTTATTTTAATAAAGCTCTAGAAAACAATATTGGTCTTAAAATTGTAAGGTTATATGTGCAATAAAATGCACTTCCTGTAAACAACGGATTACATGTGAAAGAGTCTATGTTAGGTGTGTAACAATATCCACCATAACAATCTATGTTTTGCAGGTAACAAGTTATGTTATGTGTGTTCATGCATATAGCAAGTTATGTTATGCGTAAAAATACGTGTAGTAATTTAATGTTACGTGCATTACAAGGTTTGTTTACATGAATAGCAAGGTAAGTTATCTGCGTAATAATTTATGTTATTAGTGTAACAAGATTCCTTACACGTGTAACAAGATATGCTATGTGTGAAACAAGGTGTTACGCGTACAACAAACTCTATTTGTGTAAAAAATTCAGTGCCGATCATGTTGTCATAGGGGCCCTAGGAAAGCTCCAAAAAATAGACCCTCAAAACGAGTAGCGCAGGGATGGACCAGAGGGTTGGAAGGGGTGGAGTCCCCTTCCTGAGGTTCAGGGGCAACGTCCCCAAAATTTTTTTTTTCTATACTATATTTCTTAAATTTTTTTATCGTAACCTTTAAGAGCTCTTTCCAATTTATACCAATCTCTGAATCCATTACCGGCCAATCCAAAAATTCATCAATCCTAAACTAAACCAATTTGCACATTGAAATGTGGGTTCAACTATGTTTCTTGATTTTTTGCTGGGAGTTTTTTGATTTGATAATGGTATCATCTTTTCCACCGTTTAATCACACCGAAAACCCTCAATAATATCCAAAGTAATCTCCAAAAAGGCTAAATCACAGAGAAAAATAAAATAAAAAACTCAATAGAATCCAAGATGTTACATAATATTAAGTGAGACGACCTTTCAAGAGCAAGAAACGATTTAATAATTTCTTTATGTGAAATCCCCCAAAACTCTCTACTCCAGAACAAGTCCTGCATAACAAAATCCAGAAAAATTACACAAAACTAATTCAGATCAGCCCTAAATTTCTCCAAAATACACACAAAACACATCGAGAACTACAATTAACATGAAAAGAATACAATTAACATGAAAAGAACATTTTCTGAAAGAAATGATAAATTAATCTACAAAAAAAACCCCAAAAGGGTTTAAGGAAGAAAGGTGCAAATCTAGAAAATATCACAAAAATATTTCAGATCAACCTTCAAGTCCTCCTAAACATCAAGAACTATGAAAAAATATACCATTTGACTCATGATTGACTAATTGGAGATGAAGAGGCAAGAGAGAAGCCGAGCACTAGCAGGCCGCAGGCGGAGTCCCGGAGAAGGCCCAGCAGTGCATAAGGCAGCAGACGCTAGTAGAGGCCGGAATGGTGACAGCGATTGATTTGCGACTGGTGTCCGGTACTGGCGACTTCCGATCTCGAATCGATTAGAGAGTTAGGGTTCTTCAATTGGAAAGTTGGGATTTGGGAATTGACAAATGTTAGGGTTCTTCAGTTATGATTTTTCAATTGGCAATTGAAATGTTTTGATTGGGGGAAATCGAAAAAGGTCGTTTGCACTTTGCACCTGAATTTTTTTTTTCCCAATCAGAATTTTAACAAAATTTTTTGTTTTTAGTCAATTTAGGCCCTGGACTTTTTCGTATTTGGGCCTTTAATTTTTACTTTGGGCCCTAGAAACTTTGAAAAAAAATGGCAGTTGCATTTTGGGCCAATTATAACCCAAAAAAATGGGCCCTTGTTTGTTCTGGACCTAAGGCGGCGGCCTCATTGCCCTCAACCGAGGACCGGCCCTAACAAACTCTATTATGTGAATTAAAAGTCTAACACACCCTAATTCTTAATGTTTTTTGGTTAAACTTTAAAGTTTATTGTGTAGCAAATGTGTGTAACAATCTATATTCCACACGTAACAATGTTTGTTATTTGTATAATATTTAATGTTACACTTGTGTAACACACAATGTTATAAGGATCTAAAATATTGTAACATTTTTTATTATATGAATTAAAAAGAGTAACAATTTCTATTATATGAATTTAAAAAGAACAAAGAAAAGAAAAATTAAAAAAAAAAACAGAGAGAGAAAAGAAATAAACAGGGAAACATGAAAAGAAAAAAAATAAAACAAAAGCGAAATAAAGAAAAAACTAAAAAGAACAAAAAATAAATAAATAAATAAATTTCAGCCGACGGTTCCAGTTGGAATCCAACTACTGGCAGTAGGGGCTGGGGTTGGGGGTTTAAAAACAATATTTATTGAAAAAAAAATAAAATGGTTAAAATATAAAAAGAATAGCATGCATTGTTACACGTATAACATAGTATGTTATATTGTATTTTTGAAATGAGGACTTTAGACAATTACCCTACTTTTAGGTGGATATTTGAAAAATACAGCCATAAATTTGGCCATCTTAAATATACGCTTTCCACAAATTGGACTGATGCCAATTGGGCCGTTTTTATTATATTTGTTTTTTTTTTTTGTTATTTTTGTTTTGTTTTTGTTTTGCCTTTTTTTTTAAAGGAGTTTTGTTTATTGTATTACTTTTTTTTTTTTAACAAAGCCTATTTTTTAATATGTAACTTTTTAGATAAATGTGATCTAATATATTTGTGACTTTTTTGTCAATAAATTATTTTATATGTGACTTTTCTATCATATATGCGACCATTCAACTATATAGTAATACAAATCACTTTTTATATGTGACTTTTGTATTCTCTAAATGACTTTTTAATTAAATATTAACATTTTATATGCGACTTCTTTAACTAATCGATTATTCTATATATGACCTTTTAATTAAATGGTAACACAAAATGTGATTTTTTAATTATATCTGACTTTTAAATTAAACAGTATACAATAGTAATTTTTAGAGCTGCATGCAAAAGGTTTTTATACATATAGGAATTAAAAAGTTACATATAAAAAATTTAATAAAAAAGTCACATTTAATCAAAAAGTCAAATATAAAAAAGTAACACTTGCATATAAAAAGAAGTCACGCTCATATGCAGAAAAAATCACACTTAATTAAAAAGTCGATTTTAAAGCTACACGCAAAAGATCTTATACATATAGAAATTAAAAGTCAAATATAAAAAAATCTAATTAAAAAGTCACATACAGAAAAAGTAACATTTAATAATTAAAAATATAGTCATATATAAAAGTCACAATCACATATAGAAAAAATCACACTTAATTGAAAAATCGATTTTAAAGCTACATGCAAATATCTCTATACGTATTAAAAGTCACATATAAAAAAGATTAATTAAAAAATAACATTTAATCTAAAAGTTACATATAAAAAAGTCATATTCACATATAGAAAAAGTTAAACTTAATTAAAAATTCGATTTTAAAGATACATGCAAAAGAATTTTATACATATAGGAATGAAAAGTCGCATATAAAAAATATAATTAAAAAGTCACATATACAAAAGTCACATTTAATCAAAAAGTCGCATATAAAAAAGTCACAGCCACCTATAAAAAAAGTCAGAAAAAGTCATATTAGTTAAAAATCGCATATAAAAAAGTCACAGTTACATTCACATATAGAAAAATTTGTACTTAATTAAAAAGTCACACATAAAAAGATCATTGATAAGTTGTATGTATATAGAAAAGTTACAGTCATATATAAAAAAAGTCATATAAAAAAGTCACACTTAATTAAAGACTCGCAATATACAAAAAAATCATATTTAATTAAAAGGTCACATGTAGAAAAGTCACAGTCATATGTAAAAAAGTCACACATAGAAAATACGGGAGTTAATTACCTAACATGCCACTATACTTTCAAAAAGTTATCTTGCATGCCATTATAGTTTAAAACTTACCACATATGCCACTGAATTTTTGAAAGTGTTATCTCATTTACTACTCCGTAAACAACTCATTAAAAACGTAACGGACTTAATGACATGACTAACGGAATTTACCACATGGCATCGTGGCCGTTAGTTTTTTAACTGAATGTTGACGGAGTAGCAAATTAGATAATATTTTCACATGTTCAGTGGCATATGGGTGAGTTTTAAAGTACAATGGCATGTGTGATAATTTTTCATAAGTATAGTAGCATTTCAGATAATTAATTTTGTTGCATCATTTTTCTATATGAGAAATGTACCTCCAATATTAGACGCTCGCTTTACAACACATAGCAGATCGTATATTGAACAAATAATCAGCCACATTTGTTTTACAAAACTTGAGAACTATTTTTTTAAGCTTTTTATGCAACAGATTATTATGTAGAGGTTGCTTCAAAAAATAAAAAATTTAGAAAGGGGGTGGAATGGGAAAACGTGATGGAGAAAGAGAGAATTTTCTATTCTACTCACTGACCTACACATCAACAGCAGCATACTCTGTTGCATTTTCAAATTTTATGGAACAAAATAGATTTAGAACATGGGCAGTATTTTTAACATTTTGATAGAAAGTTATGTGCTTCATTTTAATAGGAAGTTGATGGAAGCTCTTTCCATTATAAACTTATGTACAAACCGTAGTACCATGCACACTGCCAAGTTTCAATGGGTAATCAACAAATGCATTTGAGAACATAACTATTGACATATTCCAAATAAAGTTTTTCAAAGGCAAAATACCAAGTCTAGAATAATTCATACTATTGATATTAAATATCTAATGCAATCGTCTAATATTGAATATACATTTCTCATATAGAATAATGATACAATAAAATTAATTACACGAAATGTCATTATACTTATGAAAAAGTATCTCACATGCCATTGTACTTTATAAAACTTTCCGCATATGTCACTGAATTTGTGAAAATGTTATCTAATTTGCCACTCCGTCAACACCTGGTTAAAAAAGTAACGGCCAAAATACCACGTGCTAAATTCCGTTAGCCATATCATCAAGTCTGTTACATTTTTAACGGGTTGTTTACGGAGTGGCAAATGGGATAATACTTTCACAAGTTTAGTGACATATGAGTGAGTTTTAAAGTATAATGACATGCGAGATAACTTTTTAAAAATATAATGACATTTCAGGTAATTAACTTGAAAAGACGCATTTAATTAAAAAGGTCACACAGTTCAAACCACAATAATAATAATAATAATAATAATAATAATAATAACAACTTTTAATCACAAATGGCTCAGTACTTATCAATGTTGTCTTCGAAATGAGGAAACATAGAAATGGGCCACAGTGTTGAGAAAAAAATGAGTATGAGAAGGTTTAATTAGATAAATCATGTGCTTTGGGACTTCTTTTAAAATTTGAGGGCGTATGAACTATTTTGTAAAATTCAGGTGCGTTACCCCCAAGCCCCACCCACCAGCATCTCATTTCTCCCTGGCGCCCTCACTCACTCTCTCTCTCTCTCTCTCTCTCACACACACTCTCTCTCTCGCAGTTCCTCTTCCTTTGGAGTCTCTCTATCTCTTTTCCTTTGTCGTTTTCTGCTAGGATTGCTCTGAGAAACCACGAGTGATTGCCGGCATATGAAATCATATCACCGTTGTGATATTATCTAAAAAAACCAAATCGCATCATGATCTGTATTCAGAAATCAGATCGCAACGGCAATTTGACTTCAGATGTCATTCACCGCTATTCGTCGTGTTCATATATGAAAAATAAAAATGTATTTCCTTGCTTGGAAACTCGTTTACTAGCTGGTCCGTTGTTAGCCTCATCGGACGTTTTACTAGTCCAGTAATCTCTACAGTCCACTCCTCCTACATAGCCTTGGGAACAGGGCTGTGATTACGAACGTAGTGAAGATGAACATGGGTGATGAATCCATGATGCATGAGGCCGGCTGTATCTTGGTCCCTTACATCGGCTCTGAGTTAGCTTTCTTGATAGGTGATAAGTGTCCATTAATCTTTTCATATTTTTCTTTATCATCAGAAGAAGAAGAAGAATCAACTGCAATATTGTATTTCAAATTAGTGTTTCAGATTAGTTTTTTTCTTCAATTTCGTTTAATCTTTTGTTTCAGATTGTGTTGAATCTGATTGTGTTTTAATTAGGAAATACTAATTTGTTTGTTCTGGACGAAATTGTGTTGTTGTGGTGAATCAGTTTTTCAATTGAGAATTAGTGTTTGAAAATTAGTATTGAATTAGTGTTTCAAATTTAATTGTTTCAGATGAGATTGTGTTGTTGTGTTGAATCAGTGTTTCAATTGAAAATTAGTTTTGAAAATTAGCGTTGAATTAGTGTTTCAAATTTAATTGTTCCAGACCAGATTAGTGTTTCAATCAACAACTCGTCAAATTAGTGTTTCAATTGAAAGAACTAAATGATTCACATCAAAACAACTATGTTGTATTGTTATGACTCGGTTGTTCCACCGAGTTGTTGTATTGTTGTAGCTCGGTGTTTTGGTGAGTTTTTTTTTTTTGTGGCTCAGTGTTTTGGTGAGTTGTTTTTGTTGTGACTCGGTGTTTTGGTAAATTGTTTTTTTTATTGTTTTTTGTGTGACTAGGTGTTTTAGCCAGTTGTTTTTGTTGTGACTCGGTGTTATGACGAGTTGCTTTTTATGTAACTCGGTGTTTTGGCGAGTTATTTTTGTTGTGACTCAGTGTTTTGGTGAGTTGTTTTTTGTGTGACTTGATGTTTTGGCAAATTGTTTTTATTGTGACTCGGTGTTTTGGCGAGTTATTTTTTATGTGACTCGGAGTTTAGGCGAGTTGTTTTTCATGTGACTCAGTGTTTTGGCGAGTTGTGATTGTTGTATTACAATATTGTAATATCACAATATAAAAACATCTGATTTTATAGAAAAAACTTAAGATACCTTAATTTTAAAAATTGTATTAAAAACATTGATATTTTTCAAGACATCCCATATAAGAAATAGCCGTATTTTTACAACATAAGAAGAAAGGCCGTATTTTTCAAATATTTTTACGAAACAAAGTGCGGAGCCTAGTTCTCTTTTGACATAAATAAAGGTGAAAAAGAGTTTAAATAACTAAAGGAAGTGTGAAACTATCCCTAAATGTATTTTATTATTCTTGCATATATCTTTTGTTTATTTATTTATTTGGAAATAAAAAAATATCATTAAAATGAAAATTTAATGATGTCAAACTAACATCCATTCAGTCACATATAATTCTCTGACCTTATGTTAAAACTTCACAGATTTTTTTTACAAAATTTCGTGCAAATCTATAAAATTCATAACAAGAATCCGTAAGGATCAAAATGATGATGATGATAATAGTAATAATAATAATAATCCATAAATAAATCTTGAAAAGTTTACCAAAATCCGACCCTAATAGAGTAGTAGAATAATATACAGTAGAAATTATTCTGCCAACATAAAAGAGATGTATTTACTATCACAAGTCACAAGTTGCTGTGATTTTCTGATTTGACTGCTTGTAATTAGTGGTTGATTTCACATAAAAAATG
This sequence comes from Nyctanthes arbor-tristis, assembly GCA_963692815.1. NCBI lineage: Eukaryota > Viridiplantae > Streptophyta > Magnoliopsida > Lamiales > Oleaceae > Nyctanthes > Nyctanthes arbor-tristis. Next base: position 51,778 of record CAVNYN010219654.1, read on the forward strand.
TGTGTAAGATCTATTAGTTAAAGAAAAATATTATTGACATAATCGCTTCAGTAATTTCAGTTTACCTAATTCTTTGATGGAGTATATGAAATTAATAAATTAGATTTGATCATTCAAGAGTTGATCAGATCAAAAATAATTCATTAGAACTTAAAGTCAAATGAGTCCGACATGTTTAAAATAGAATCAGAATTGCAAGATCTGCAATTTATCGTACATTTCACTATAGAAAATTAATTGGAGGTGTGAAGATCCTCAACAAAGGTTTGTTGGAATCTTTTGGGAATCCACCTTTGCATAATTCTCAGGCATCTATGTGTTAAATCATTTTTTGATTTTCAATTGTTTTCTATTTCATGTAGTACATAATTATAAATAATTTTTTGGACATTCTTTGTATTAGAAAATTACTTTCTTGATATACAGTGACCGAATAGAATTTTCTAAAGAAATAATGTCAGTTCCTACTAAGTAGCCCACGTAGTTATAAAAAGGTGAAAAACCACATGGTCTCGTGTTCTTATAACTATATATAAATAACTCTGTTGTGTCGTTTTCTTAGAAAGATTGGTGACCTGATCCAATGGCACCGCCCTTTCCCCCGCCCCCGGGGGGGGGGTTGTGATTCCTTAAGAAATGTGAGCATATCTGTTATGAACTTCTGCGACCATTCGTCCAAGATTTCCATGTAAAATCAGAGTACATTCAACTTTACACTGCTTACTATAGCTGTGGTTCTCTGATCCTCTACTGCCCTAAAATAAACATTCTGGAAAAATAGCTTCAAAAGCTTAAAAAAACCAAAGGAACCCGAACCAGCTTATCCTGTTGCCGACGATGTACCTTAACTCTCTTTTAAGTAGCTGCATCTCCTTTGGGAGGCGAAAAATCCCCGAATAGCGAAAAATGAAGCTAGAAAAAGAATATGAACCTTTGATTAGCTGTAGTCGGAGTGCAGATGTTGTAGATTACTTGTTTGACGTTGAAGATGAAACTAAGGGTACAGATTGTGCTGTGTCATCTGTGCTCCCTCTTGAGGCTTCCTTTTTCAGCTTGAAGTTATTGTATGCTGCTACTCCAGCAATGGCTGCATAAGAATTTCACATTTTTATTTCCGAAGTTTATATACATGTGTGTCTGTGTGTGTAAAATCACTTTGTTAAGCACAACATCAGGAGCTACAAGCTTATGTTCATCCTTAAAGAAGATCAAGTATATAATAGCTACAGCAGGACTTATATTCTAATGCAGTGTAGCCAGTTTATGCAGAATTGCAGATAGACAATAATTCCATTCACACATTGAATAAGCAGCATATGTACATGAACCAGCTTCTTCTTTTCTCTTTATGTGAAAAATTGGCTAACATAAGTGACAGCAATCTTCTTGTAACTTGAACGCTTAGTACTTACCGATAGCATAACCAAATAAATTGATAAGCGTCAACTTTGTATCTGCAAAAAGAAGGGCTGATAGTATGACAACCACCCAATCCTTGACAACCCCAGCCACACGAATGGTCAGAGCACTTGTGTGTGAGATCACAAGGAAAACTGAGAGATTGAGGGCGAAGGTACAAAGTGAATTAAGTGTCAGAATAAGAGGTTTGAAGCTCCATGTTCCCTCTTCATCCATCTTTGGCTTCTCCAAAAAGATCCATGGAATTAAGAGGCAGATAGCACTATATCAAAAATCAAAAAAAAATTATAAGCATGCTGACGGCATCCAAGTCCATAATAAACCAAATACTTCAAAGGACAATATACATGCCTGCAAGGGCTAACATAGTACATCACTGAAATGGGGTTTAATTTGATACCCTTCCATTTTACAAGAATCTCCATAAATATAAGCCTCAAAGCTTCTCCAACAACACCTCCCATTTGGTAAACAACGCCAATCCAGCTTATATTTATTTCCCCGTAAGAAGCTATAAGTACACCCAAACTGATTACTGACATAATAAGAAGCATCCTGCAGCTCATCTTTTCAAGTCCGGCTGCCACACCAAGAATGAAAACAGCAACTGGCACTGGAGATATCACCATATTAGGAAATTAGTATCTTCAGCCGGTGACATATTTATAGGACAAATTGCTTTTAGGTGTTTCTAATAACAATCTTTAGCCACTGAAATATACACAGCAACAAATGCAAATAAATGTGGCGGCACATACATTATAATAGAAACTTTAAAACGGAATTGATATACCATGGCGGAATGAAAAGCACAAAAACAGTGATCAGTTAGAAGACTAGTGATACTCACTGATTGCTTTCAACATTTGAGCAAATGAAACAGATATATAGAGGTAAGCTGTGTTTCCGAGCCAAAGAGTCATAGCAAATGTTGCACCAATTGGAATGACTGAATATATGTATCTGTATTTGCAGAACATCATTAGTTAGTGACATGGTCTTATCAATCATCAAATTTCAGAAAATAAATATGGAATTAAAACTTAATGTGGAGTAAACAAAGGGGAAAAGCCAAAAGGGATGACAAGAAAACAATAAAAATCCAAGTCGATGACTTCTAAGTGCAGCAAGGACCAAGGCACTGCAGTTCATTATTTTCAACTTATATTCCCTTCTATTATTCTTTCCACACATATATTTATTCTTCAGTTATATTTGTAAACGGAATTTGAATGTGCCAAGGAGAAGCACCACAATAATGGAAAATGCATAATGCCATTTGAATTTACCAAGGAGATTCAGGATACTGAAACGAACTGCATTATGCCTTTTTTTTTTTTTTTTTTAACGTTCGAACGTGATAAGGTGAACCAACCTATTAACTAAAAGTATACAACAGCATCAACTAAACGTCTGTACAAGCTTCACCTCACCCAAAATACAAATGTGGGAAAGCTTTTAATCTTAGAAAGGATATAAGTTACGTAAATTAAATCACAACAAGAACTATCCGCCTGAAACATCAGGGTGGAGATTACTCACATGTCCAGAGTCATTCCTTCCTCAACTTTCATAATCTATAATAAAATAAAAATAATATTACATTTTAAAAGAAGAAATAGATAGAAATCAGAAACCTAAACCCGGTCATTACTCAAGAAAATTTATTACCTTCAAAACTCTTGTAAGCGTGAAGCATAATACAGAAGAGAAGACCATGTGAAGCAGTGTCAATCCAAGTGGATATGGGAAGTTTATTTCCTTCGAGGACAAAACCCACTGCATTTCGTAGAATTATTGAGGCCCACAAGGGAGAGAAAATATCAGAAGTGAAGCAACTTTCATGAGTCTCACTCAAAATTACAAAAGCTAGAAAAGCCAAATGATATCCCTTTTTATAATGTTATGTAATATATCCTTGTGCAAAAATAAGTGGATTACAAAAACAATAGTCAAACAGAGCTAGAAAAGCAGATATGCTAGCAAAAGCATCAGTTACTAAGACATTAGAAGTACACGGTGACCTAAAAATGTATGCTTGCATTAACCTTCTATTTCTCTTACAAATAGAAATTGTTCAAACCATTTCTATCCACAGGTGCTGGTGTGACTTACAAGTCCTAGACAATTCGCTACCACTCATTCTATTTTATTTCAAATAGAATAGAAGCTTAACATTGCTTTTGTGTAAGGGTCCATAGCATCGTACCACACTCTGCCAATTACGCATGCATACAACCTCATGTAAGTGTTCAGTTAAATTAGGTATTGGGAATTTGCTCCTATGGTATGAGGTCTGAGGACCACCATTATGAAAATGATTTGAATATCCATATAAATACCAAAATACTCATAATACATCATACATCATCTAAAAACTTCATAATACAACATTTAGAAGAAACAGAAAGTCTAATTAAAGCACAAAACTTAAAAGTTAAATGGACCAGCAAAGCATGAGATAATAAATTAACAAGATAGAATGAGCATTAATCACAAATAAAACTAAACATCTAAAATAAATCATAATAATGAGTACTCAAAGTTTTCTCTTCTTTTTACCAACTAGCAAGAGAACAAACAACAACATCAAGAGATTATAAAAGAAAGCACCAAGTCAATTACATATTGTACAAATCCTATCACTGATCATTGCTATTGAACATTTGCAGCTTCACTTGCAAGATCGACTTATCAAACTTCAGTTGCAGAACATTGGGATACGTATTTCACTTGGATGCTTCTTTAATTTTTTTATTCTTTCCTAGCTTTTAGAGTTGAGTTGTCACGAAATTTGCCCAAAGCTTTAAAACATCCAATTCTTTAAGGTCGCCAATGAAGACAAGATCAGTAAGAAATAGATACAAAAATGACAAGACAATTAGCACACAACTCAACCACCCCAAGTGTTTCTTTTGAAGAGTGTGCCTCAAATAGTCAAGATGAGCCACAACAAATTTTATGTAAAGCATTAGCTTTCAGGCCACTAGTGGTCTTGTATTTGGCCTCCACCTGAAAGTATAAGCAGCAGCTACTTCCTAAAACAATGCATCTGCCCCTTCACAAATGCACGTCTACACCAAGAGAATGGCCGTAAATACAAACTTAAAAGTGGCAGGACCCCAATCTTTTATTACATATTTGGTTATAAAATTCGACAAATACCAAGTTTTTGGTACAAAAAATGTAAAGAAACTATACAGATAATTGTAAAGGTAATGCAAGTTACAAGTACAGAAGGATTTCATAATCCTCAATATAGATGGGACAAATTCACTTCATCCCAAAATCATAACCAAAGATGTACTTTTCTCCCAGCGCTGAGAGCAGCGAAACCAATTATGTAAAAAACGAGAACAAACTAAGACATGTTACTATTAGGATTGTCTTTGTCACTTCATCTACATAAGCTTCTATTTTCTCTCCTTTTTGGTTCCTTTGCTAAAACTGCTGGAAGCTCCAAATCAATCAAATCTTTAGCGACAACAAATGAAACTTTAGTTTTGATCTTTCCATCTATCTTAAGACTTATGACTTGGAGATCTCATCACTCTTACAAACAAAACCTCTTTAGATGCAAGTAAAACATGTTTCAATCATACAGGTCACCATTTCCCTTATATTATCTCCAAGCAGCCAGCCTCACATCCACTGATTGGCACATACTCTCATTTCTCACATGAAGAAATCAGTTTTAAATCTGCCTTGTCTTCATTTTGTCTTTTAACACGGACGATTAAAAACCACCAAGTAACAGAAAGCATTTCAAGATGGACCCAATCTCAAGCTAAATCCTCTCACAAGTTATCTAGTTCCAGTGGTGAAGGGCAATAAATGTGGTAAATCATTAGGACTTTTGAAAAAGATTTGTTAGCCTAAATCTATAGTCTTCAGCTCAGGAATCTGAAGTCTCATAATTGTAATGTAAAATCAGCTTGGTTAACCTGAAAGAAGTCTTCCTATCAAACATAATTGCTCATGTTCTAATTCTATGCATGACAATTTTTTCAATTTTTCCTCCCTTGTTATTAACTTAAGATTTTATAATTCTAGCACAATTGAAATTCTTATCTACCCCGGGGTGCGATAAAACCCCTATATCTCACCCTGAGTCTTTCATCAAACAATACATCCAAACATTTATTTTCTGTCTTTCTGTTATCTACATGCTATGGTACAAAATTATTTGGTACCCCCATTGATAAACTTGACTTTTTCTAGATCTGAACTTCCCCTTTTCCTTGTGAAGCCATCTTATAAATAACTTTATTTCTTACATCAGTTCCAACATAGCTATATTCAATTTCTAATATTCTTCTAGATAGGACTTTCGATTCACACTCGGGCCTCTCATTTAGCTAACCTATTCCTTGCAAAGGCTTCTGCATTTTTCTCTTTTGCCAATTTCACCTTCTTGGTAATTCTTGAATTCTTATTAACAACATCAAACACATCAGCCCATTATGATAATTAAGCTTTCGCCAGAAGTTACCTTACAGTCCTTGCACATGATTTATCCACCTTCCCCTTAAGGCTAGAAATGTATTAGCTAAACTCATCCCCATATGTGGAAGTTATAAAACACGTGTCATTTGGAGGATGTTCAAGCTAAGTGGCTGTTTGATTTTCATTATTGACATTGAATTATAATGAGAAATTATAACGAGGTGAAATGAGTGGTGTAGATTTAATGAAAGTTTGAAAGTTGTAGTTATAAATGAGCAGTTGTCAAATGAGTGGTAGGTGAAATTATAATATGGATTGATAATGAGAATCAAACAAGCTCTAAGTCTAAACTATTGCCATGTTCATTCCGATCTCCAAATCAAAATTTTAATGCGCTTTTTCATATCCTAATCAGCATTTACCACGTGTGCTATCAAACTCCTCAGCTTAAATATCATTTAATTAGCGAATTTCTGAATATTCTATCTTCCTAAAACTGTTAATGGTTGCCTTGTTTAATAGGTTAATCCCTTTTTATGGAGCATTTGCTAATAACACGAATTTACTATTCACAAAAACAAGTCTAATAATACTATTCTGTCATGATAACGTTTAACTTCTACCAAATCATTTTCAACATTACTTCAATAATATCTCCTACTCCATCCTTGCTTCTCCTTCCCATAAATCATAGTTTGTATTCGCATTTCCTAATTCTTTTATATCACATGCCCTCCCACTCATTTTAGCCCAACTCATCTTATGCAGGGTGCTATAACATTGCATCTTCCAGTTCTATGGATCTTTTGACGAGCATCCACTGACATTCTAAGATAGCAATCTAATACTTCATATAGGACCGGCTTCTTCAACAACCTCTGTTCATCAAACCACAGGAACCTTTAATTAGTTTTTGACACTTCCATGCATCAAAATCATGTTGCTTCTGGGTTAAATCTGAATCTAATTGGTCATTTGCATCTTAGATTCCCAAACATCAAATATTTCATTTCAATTCAATTTCCCCTTTTCCAAATGGTAGAAATGCCTCACATTTTATACCCATTTTCAGCTTAAGAGGCAAAAGCATATTAACACCTAGTATCCATATCGATACCGAAGACAACAACGAGGAGGCAGTCTTTCTTTTTTGTCTTTTTGTTGTTTTCCTGCTTCCAGTCCATTCACACAAGTTCCCTAGACTGTGGATCCACATATTCCATTTAGTTAGTCTTGCAAGCAGTTAATAGCCACCAGAACGAGAAAAACCCAAACCCATTGTTAATCTAAATTTTCAAATTTCCAACCCAATAAAATCATACAAAATGTTCATCTGCAACAGGTAAAATTAGTTCATGAAATTACTTTACAACGTCAGTAAAATATCTCCTGTGTCCTATACACAGACAACCAAAGGAAAAGGACATTTGTTGGGAAAAAAATAAATTATCAAACCGCAGATATCATGCTTGTACAGTTTATTAAAATTCCAACAAATCGGCCAGTACAAATACCTATATACCTTGTTAAAGAAGATCTGGCCGCTAGACAGAGCGATGTAGAGGAGAATATAAGCGTAGGTGACCAACTCTTCAGTTATCCATTTCTTATTCCGATCAGCCATTGATGATACAAACTCCCGGAACGAAAATTTAGCAACAGTCAAGGAGAAGTACAAGAGGGAAAATTGAGATGGGCTCTATGGTTAGACTAATGGGAACAGTGTGCGATTGACTTGATGGAGAAGAGATATGTAACGGAAACAAAAGAGATTGCTTGAATCGTACGCTGGATTTGTGAAATGGAAGGGGGTTACTGGGTGGGGAAGAGCAAGATCCAAACAGGGAGGAAGCAGGCGCCTAGTTCCCACGGCCTAAATGCATTTTTCTCTCTTTTATTTTATGCACTTACTTTCTCTGTTTTGGGAAACAGAGTAACTGAAATAAGTGCACACCAACCTCTTCTCAAATTATCTTCTACTCTCTTATCGAGTATTGATCTAACACCATATATTATGACGCTATCTATTATATGATTATGTGGCTTGTATCAGGACACGCCATGTGAGAAACTACAACCATATAGCGTGCATCGTCGATATGACACCATATGATGCTATACATATAGTTTTATATCTTTTTTACTCTTCCTCTCTTTGTATCAAGTTTTGAGTAGTAGGTTCTAAATTCCAACCACATTAACTCCTCCTCAAATTTCTCTCCCATCTCCCCATATGTATCAACACTGATTTATGATCTAATGTTATGTTGGGCGCGTCATATGCGTACCATTTGGTACATCTAGTGGCATAAAGCCATCAGACAAGTGGCGGTGGATCATTTTCACTTGTCTCAACAAAAAAGGGGAAAAAGCAAATGAATTTTATTGCAATATATCATTTCGTTAACAATAATTTTTTAGAGACATGAAATATGACATTGTATGTGTTGTACAGTTTCATTGGATGGATGAAAAAATGTTCATGTGTTAATCATCCAATGAATTTGTGCAGTATAAAAATGTTAGTTTCTCAGGAAAAATATTTTTAAAATAAGAGTTAGTGTTATGCAAGTGCGATGTAAGTTTTTTTTTTTTTTTTTTGAAAGTAGGTGCGATGTACAGTGTTGATAATGGATATGTAAATAATACTCCATCCGTCTTAATTATATAGTGCACCTTACTAGTTCACCTAGATTAAGAATTATATTAAAAAATATATTTTGCAATCCGCGTTCCCAATTTATCTTTATTTAATGAGTAGAATTTAAAATTGATAATTTTAACTAAGTATTAAACGAGGGTAAATTAATAAAATAATGCAATTTTAGCCTTCTTAATAAAGAAAAATGACTATATAATTGGGACACCCAAAAAGGTAACATAGACTACATAATTGAGCAGAACAAGTAATTTATAAGATTCGATTGTAAAATGTTATAATTATCATACAAATATATACAAATTTTATTTACATTTGTAAAATTTCAAAAATATTATTAATTAAATAAGGATTTCTGCACTAAGAGTGCTACTACAGATAACAATATCTAACTAACAGTGTACTTGTATGAAATTGGAAAACACTCATGTGATAAAATAATTAATGTATATATTAGTTTATCCTGGTTGTATAAATCATTTTCAATAATGTATATTCGTTTTTTTAAAGATATCTGTTACTCTATATCAATCAAGAAACTCTAAACTAGTTAAATTATATGTATGGATATTTTTATCATTAATGAATTTCTATCTTATCACATTTTCTATATGTATTATAATTTGTTGCAGTTGGCCATGAGATTTATAATAAAAAAAATCATGCATGTACTAGTTAAAAATCAATAAATAATTAAACATAAAAACTTATGTGCATCCACATGTCCAAATATCAATCCGTGGTAACCAATGGTGATAATTTAAGTAGTACCAGAATGAAATCTTGAGTTTGAGTTTAGACCCTTTCTCGAAATTCCCCGAATGTATTATAAAAAATCAAATCGTGGTTTAGTTTTTAATGATTTTAAAAGAAGTCGCAAAAAATTAACTCGTTACTAAATCAATAAATAATTTAATCTAACACTATAGTCTTAACTGAATTCTGGCGTTGTAAGTTGGCATCACAATTTTTTATAACCACATCACATTTTAATTTTGACTTGTTTCATTTTTGCTTCTTTTTATTTTGCATATAGATCCCAATTTTTCCCTTAATATTTAGTTACGGTTGTCTCTTAAAATTTCACTAAAATAACTGCTAATTATTATAAATAAGTAAAACAGCAACAATTTAAAAAGTATGATTGTATTTTTTTTTTTTTTTACAATTTTTAAGCAAGAAAATGATATTCTTGAAGAAAATTGTTTTAGGAACAACAAACATTGTAAGAATTAATGAAATGTCAATGAAAAAATGCAAAGAAAACAATGCTTAAGACAAATTTAAAAGAATCAAAGTTATGAAATCTCAAAAGAACAAAAATGTGGTGTGAATATATTTTCCCTTTAATCTAACTTAATAATCAAAGGGTTTGTTTTATTACGAATATGAAATTTGTTTGGAAGGAAAATATTTTAATGTCAGCCGAATTTCCATGCAGTAATTGATTTCTATTGAAAATTAATTTTGTAATTATGTAAAGGCAATTCCATTGTTGGGGTAAAAAACCAAAATATGGAGTTTTCTCGCTGTCTTCAACTTCCATCAAATAATGTAAGGGTGAATAATCTTACTTTTGAGTTTTTTTTCACCTTGAATCAAATAATGTAAGATGTGAATATGAGGAATAATGCTATTTCTTGGGAGGACGTAAAATAGGGGCTAAATTTGGCCCTTTTTAGAAAACTAGCATACAGAACATGCTTTGCACGTAGTTTTCATATCGATGTCATGCTTTTTTTTAATTTAAATAGTGAATAACCATATTTTTTGGAACCGAATAACCATAATTCAAATAAACTTATTGACATATAATAATACTATTTATCTAGACTAGAGACCAGTAAAGTTGGCATTTTCTCATTGGTTATTTGATGGTGGATGCCTCCATCTGTTCATGATTATCCACCAATCCTCCAATGTAAAAAGGCCAACTAGACTGGAGATAAACAGCACTACTCATTGACATATATCTTAGAACTTAATATTTAATAATATAAATCTCTAACTTATTTTCACTTAATAAAAATATAATATTCTAGTTTATTTTCAACATCACTTTACATATGCCTGTCTTTTTTTAAAAAAAAATGTCAAATCTATGATTCGTTAGATTTAGAAGATAATAAAAACAACAATCAACTAAATAATTACTTAGCAAACATAACAAATGAACAAATTATAGCAACAGTGAGATATATTCCTCCATCGGTTTCCATGCTCCAAAATGCCAGTGGAAGCAAAGTAGTAAATAGATGGGTAATTTCCTGTTCCGTTACCAAAGGAGAAATCCACAAAACTCTTAAAGAAATGAATGGTACGAAGGTGGCTGGCCCAGATGGTTTTACTGCCCTCTTCTTTCAACATTGTTGGTCCATTGTGAAGAAGGATATTTGTAGTACTATAAAAGAACTGTTTGAAGGCCAATTCATGCATAGGAGTTTTACAAGTGCAACAATTTGCCTCATTCCAAAAAAAGACAATCCTAATACATGGACTGACTATAGGCCAATTAGTCTATGCACAATTTTCAATAGATTGATTTCAAAGATTATTGCAAACAGATTAGCTGATATTCTGCCTAAGCTAATCACTCTAAATCAGAGTGGCTTTGTGAAAGGGAGAGAGATATGTGATAATACATTGATTGCGCAGGAGTTGATCCACTCTCTGAACAGAAAAATTAGAGGAAATAATGTTGCATTCAAACTTGATATGCACAAAGCTTATGATAGAATCAGCTGGAAGTTCCTATGGGCAATACTAAAAAGTTTGGTTTCTGTGAACAATGGATTGGGCTGATCAAAAGATGTATTAGCAGAGTTTGGTTCTCAATCCTTATCAATGGTAGTACACAAGGTTATTTCATGGGAGAAAGGGGACTTAGATAGGGAGATCCAATATCCCCTGCATTATTCATCCTTTTAGTAGAGGTGCTATCAAGAAACCTCAATTGGATCTTTGAAAACAATCCTATATTGTTGTACAACTATGGGGGAAAATTGGTATAACACATTTGGGCTTTACTGATGATGTGATTATTTTCTCAAATGGGTAGAAAAAGTGAGTGGAGATCATCTTCAATATTCTACAAAAATATGAAAAAAGTTCAGGACAACTAATCAACAAGGACGAGAGTGGATTTTTAGTTGGAAACAAGACCTCTACTTCCATAACTACCAATATCAAGCTTGTGTCAGGATTTTCTCAGCTCACGACACCACTCACTTACCTGGGAATTAAACTACACACAGGGAGAGGGAAAAAGCAACTCTTTACTCATATTGTGGAACAAGTTAGAAGGAGAATTAATGGGTGGGAAATGAAACTATTGTCCCCAGGTGCTAAATTGACTCTCATCCAGAGTGTTCTTTTCTCAATTCCAGTGTATTCATTGCAGGTTGCTAATCCCCCCAAAAGGTACTTGTAAAGAATTGGAGTCTTTATTTGCCAAATTCTTTTAGGGTAGTGGCAATCGGACAGATAGATTTCATTGGGCAAAATGGAGTGGAGTGTGTAAGCCTACATTAGAGGGAGGTGTTGGAATTAGGAGGATTAAAGATTTGATTGAGGGGTTCTCCATCAAACTGTGGTGGAAATTTAGGAACCAAAAGTGCCTATGGGCAGAGCTTATGGCCAACAAATATTGTAAATAGAATCATCCTAGCAGAACTGTGATTAGACAAATTGATTCTCATATCCGGAAAAGGATAGGAGAGTTGCCAATCAGGTAGAAAGTCATATTTGATAGAAAGTTGGAAATGGCTCCATTTTCTTTTGGGTTGATCACTGGTTTGGAAACAAACCCCTTGAGGAAGTGATACAGATTAAAGGTGAAAAATGATGTATAAGTCAAGTAATTCTTTAAGGACAATGACTGGGATAGAGATAAGGTTGCTACAGTTATCCCTAAATTTTTAGTTAATCAAGTCTGTACCATTGCTCTGGATGTTGGAGATCAAGATACTGTAGTTTGGAAGCCAAATCTGTCTGGGAATTTCTCATCAAAAAGTACATAGAACCTAGTAAGGAAAACTGAAAATATTCAATACTTTTGCAGGATCATTTGGCAGAAAATTTTTCCTCCTAAAATTAGCTTGTTTATGTGGAGACTATGGAGGGGATCGATCCCAACAGACACGACCGTTTGTAAAAGAATTCAAGTTAGTGTGGCTTCCAGATGTCAATGTTGTTCCCAAGTTGAATCAACTTCCCATGTTTTCCTTGAAAGTGACCTAGCTCAAAAGGTATGGATATACTTTTTTGATCATCTTGGCATGAAGCAATACAATGCAACCTCCATTCAGACTATGATTTTCTACTGGCACAATTTATCTAAGTATGCAAGATTGGGGCATACTATAAATGTTGTTCCTATTCTCATTGTTGGTTTATTTGGATCAGTAGGAACAATGCTAAACATAATGGCATTAAGATGTGTGCTGGAGATATTATTGGAAAAGTGGAAAAAATGGTATATCAACTAAATACTGGAGGTTTGTTGAATTCTAAGAGTTGGAAGGGAGATGAAGGCTTTGCAGATAAAATTCAAGCACATATCCTAATACAAAGAACTAGATGGATTGAACTCAAATGAGAATATCCCTCCTCTGGCTACCTAAAATTCAATACTGATGGGTATAGAGATAAGGAGACTGGTAGCATTACTGGGGGTGGCTTATTAAGAGATGAAAAGGGAGAGATGATCATTGGCTTCCTCTCATTCTGGGGATAGGGGTTAGTGCTTGAGGCTGAAATCAGAGCCATATATTTGTGTTTAAAGATGGCCCTCAAACTAAAGGTAAAAAATCTTACTATTGAAACAGATTCAAGTGAAGCTGTTGACATACTTTCAACAAAAAAGCCTTGCCCATGGAGATATTACCAAATTGTTAGGGAAATCTCATTCAAATTTAAGGTCGTCAAAGTGGAATTCAAACATATTTTCAGAGAAGGCAATTCCGTTGCAAATTTCTTAGCTTATTTGGGATATAAAGATCGACAGCCATTTCAAAATATGAGAGCAAATATCCCACATGAGTTTAAAGTCATTATTGAAAAAGAAAAGGGAGAGCATTCCTATGGAAGGTACATTGGCTAAGTCAAATCAAACTCAAAAGAAAAAATTTCCTTGATTTCACTAAACATATTTCTGTGTCCAGAAAAATAAGATAAAGTACCTTGGATCCTTGTAAAGGCAAAGAGTTGACCCATTTGAATCATTTGTAAAGCTGGAGGATTATGGAAAATTGTTTCTTGGTTTTTGCTAATCCAACCTGTGAAGCCCCTCTGGACCCTTTTTGGTTGTGGAAGCCATTTTCCCTCATTTATTTTCCTCTTCTTCTAAGATAGCTAAATAAGGAATTAACCAATGTATTCTTCCTCTTTAAATTCAAAATCAGCCTTCCACTTTTGGTCACCTCTACAAAGACTCTCCCCTACAGTATTACTCTAACGGCTTCCTATTCATACCCTCTATTTTTCCTGCTCCACCAAGCTCTTCTGCTGTGGATTGTAGTCCAAGTACTACAATCAAACTATGAAGGTAACTTGCAATCCCAACCCAGAGTTTTTGTTTTCCTTTCGGATGTCTCTGTCTTTGTCTTTGATGCGGACAGATGGAATGCTGACCTTGCTGACTGCCAGGTGAAGGTGGAAGATAGACTGCTGGAGTGTTCCTACAAAAGAACCCTCAATGGATTTGCCTCAATAGTGACAACTATCCCCCAAAAATCCACTGGAAAGCTGTAATGGATATTGTCCTTGACCCATACCTGTATGTGAAAACTCTCTTTCTCTAACCAGGCACTTTTTGGGAGATGCGGGAGAAGCTTATTACTTCAAAAATATTTGAAATCGAGCATTACAATAACATCCCAGACAGAATCCTATGGGATGTATTGGAGGATTTTGAGATATTTTCCAAATTTTGCCCGTACATTCCGCGTCGTCAATTGGGCAAAATGATTGTTATTAGGGATGAACAAATAAACCGCCAAAATGAAAAACCGAACCAATCCGTGAAAATGGTTTGGATTGGTTTGGTTTGAAAAATAAAATGGTTTGGTTTGGCTTGAGAAAATTTCAAATCGCTTGAAATGGTTTGGTTTAGGTTTCGGCATTAAAAAAACCGCTTAAACCGAATCGAACCGAACCCTTTTTTATGTTTATTTAAAAAAGTATTAATATATAAGTAATACGAGAAAAAAATATCAAAGGACTTAATTCATTTATGATTGTCAAATTTGTTGAATGAGTTTGGTACTCTAATAACGAATTCCTTGTGATAATTTGATTCATTTTAGTAATTTAATAAGTTAATTTTTGACTAATTTAATTACTACCCTTTAAGATTAAGAAAATTTTCTGGACAAATTATATAGCAGTTAACTATACATATTTTTCTAAAATTTTGACATTTAGATGCTTGAACAAAATAGCATTTATATAAACATATTTTAGTAATATTTCATTTGAAACTTATGTATTGTTTTGGCTTTTTTATTCTATTACATTTCATTACTTATATGTTTGTGTTTTAGCAAAATTTACTAACTTTTGATGAGTTTGATATTGGTATTAGCATTCAAAAAGCATATTAGTATAATAGAATATTTATATTTATAAAACTATTATGTTTTGAGTTCATTCTCATTACGTTGATACACGAACCGTGGTTAAAACTGAACCGAACACAAAAAATAGGTTTGGTTTGGTTTGAAAAATTAAATGGTTTGGTTTGGTTTACAATTTTTCCAAACTGAATCTGATGGTTTAGTTTAAAAATAAATAAAAAACCGCCCGAATCGAACCGTGTTCACCCTTAATTGTTATGGAGAAAATCAGAAGAGGAAACCCAGCGTTCCTACTTGCGTTTACAATTGATTGTGTTCGGAGGCTCGGGTATGAAACAAAGAGGGATGAAAACGTGGAATTTATTCCTTGAAAACGTCTCAGAAGAATGCTGCTGTGAACCACTGTGTTTTATGTCTGCCTTGTGTTGAAGACGATGGTTATGTTTTGTCTATTTGGTCTTTTTGTTTTTCTTATTTTGGATTGGACTCCTTATCTACTGAGTTTGGGCTTTAATGGTATGAAGCCTTGGCCCAAGGATTCAGCTGGTTGAAGGCTTTTGACTAAGTGGGATGAGCTTTTGTTTGGGCCGTTTGTCCAACAGTCTGAGTCTGTTGTTTAGGCTGCTTGTCCGATGGTTGTTTGTGGTTTAGGTCATTTGTTTAGTTGTCGAGTCCATCTAGATTGGGGCGTCTGTCTTGGGCTCTAGTCCAAGACTTTTATGTCATGTCTTCTCTTGTACTTGCGTTCTTTTAATTAATGAAAACCTTTTTCTTCAAAAAAAAAAAAAAATACAAATGGGTAATTTTCACTCTAGGTCCCCACTTTTCAATTTTATAACAATTTTGTCCTTATTCTTTTTTTTTTTGGGCTATTTACTAGGCCACCAACCTTTCATTTATTATAGTATTATGTCTTCAACATCATTTTTCGTCCCCCAATCTTTCAATTTTCTCCACTAACCCCTATCAATATGATAATTATACCTTAACTCTTTATTTACGCTAGAGGTCCCCCAACCTTTTAATTTTTATACAATTTTATTCGCTTCCTTCTTTAGGTGTATATGACCCCCAACTTTTCATTTATTGTCGCGTTACGTCTCTAATGACACATTCCATCCTCAACCTTTCAATTACTAATGTTAATTCCTATTAAAATTACCATTATACGCTTAATTATTTAAATAAAAATAAAAATTAAAGAACAATATAAAATAAGAACTCCACCTATTTTAGCCCATAGTTACAACAACAAAAAAAACTCTATCTACATCAAATTTGATGGATACGTAATCCATGTAAAAAAAAAAAGTTTCAGACCTGAGAGTCTTTGCAACAGATCAAATTGGGTTTTTCAATTCATCACATATCACGTAGCGGATATGGATCAGGATGGATCCACAAAAAAATCGTTTTCAATTTACAAAAAATGAAGCTGAACTTTAATACTCTAATTCTAATTTTTTATAGATCCACAATTCGTAGATCAAATTGGATTGATACGGATAATAAATCGAGGGCCAAATTAGAGTGAAAATAAAAAAGAGTGACAATAAATCAAATTCGATTAAAAATATTAGGGTTATGTTTATTTTTTATAAATCAAAAATCAGTTTTGGGGTTGGATCTACCCAATCCGTATCCGCCAGGTGATTTGTGGTAGATCAAAAAATCAGATCTGATTCCTTACCTGATACTTAGATCGATAACTTTCTTCGACCCGGATTTGATATCTATCAAAACCAATATATATCAAGTTTTTTTTTTTTGTCATTATTTTTTACTATTTTCATTGGGTTGTGTTGGAGTTGTTAGAGTGGGTGAACTTCTTATATAATATTATTCTTTATTTTTATTAAATAATTAATGATATAATAATAATTTTAATATATATTAACAATAAAAATTAAAATGTTAGGTATGGAATGCGTTAATGACGATATAACGCGACAAAAAATAAAAGGTTAGGGACCTATAGTGGAAATAAAGAATCAAAGGTATAATAGTCATTTTGATAGTAGTTAACGGTGAAAATTGAAAGGGTGATGTCGAAAAGTGATGTTAGGAAGATAATATGATAACAAATTAAAAGTTGGGGACTTAGTAGGTCAAAAAAAAGAATAGAGATAAAGTTGATACAAAATTGAAAGATTATGGACCTAGAGTGAAAATTAGCCATTTATTTATCTAACGAATTTTATACTGTGAAACCATTTAAAAGAGCAGATTTAACACCCAAAATAAATAAATAAAAACTCGTGCAGAATCCATGAGTCCACATGGCACGAGAAAATTGGGTCAACTATAGAAGTTACCGTTTTTTGAGTATTATTACTACTACTATTATTCATCTACCGTTTTCGTGAATTTTTAAATGCATTAAATATAAAATACAATCAGAAGAAAGAACAATCAAGTCCTTTATCATCATGGCTTCTTTCGTTGAAATTGATCATCTTGTTAACCCCTAGGCAAATGTTTGCAAATCACTTGTATTTTTAAATAAAAAATTGGTCAAACTATCACATTCACATATTTTATGAAACTCACTTTGAAATTTAGGGTTGAGAAATTTCAGTTGTATCCCAATATTCACAATTACAGAGAGTTGTTGGACTATATATTTAATCATCACCTATTTAAGAACAATCTATAATGGATTTGTTACATAAAGGACAAAATTGCTAAAAAAATATCTGTTGAATATATTGTATGGCTAGTCAGGGGCGGAGTCAGGAAATTGATTGAGTGCGGTCGGAAATTTTTGAGAAAGACTGTGTAAAAGAGTCCCTAAAAATAAGATGTCATTTACAAGCCTTGATAGACGAAGCATTATGAACCAAACATCACAAAAAAAAAAATGAAATTTCACCTCTTAGTTGCCGGAGAAGCCAAGGAACCCATAAAATGCACAGGCTTGACTTTTCAAACACCAGCAAAAGCACTACAATCCAGAGGAGACAAAATCAAAGACCGACCCCTTTACTCAATTTCCTTTCTCATATTAAATTTTTTATTTTTCCACAAGTTGCCAAATATTTTAGGAAATTCCTTAATTATGTGTATCTTAAAAGAGATTAACGGATTATCAGAAGACAGAGAATGGAGGGAAAGGAGTATAAAACATAAAGGAAATGTCTCATAATCAATTAAATAGATTTTGGGATCCCACTAAATAGGGGCAACCACCATTTACAAAACATCCTCTCTTGACCTCTTTCTTGAGTTGGGATTGCCCTGAATGTAAGGAAAACTAAAAGCAAGCTTTGACTTTCTTACACTTACAAGTACAAAGTAATTTCCAAAGAAAAGTAAGGCCTCATATCTAAAATATAGCAAGGCAAATGGGAAGAGATGGTTGGATCCCAACTTTTTAAAGTTTGACAGCTCTAAAATTTTCATACGAGAGAACACTAAATCCCACATTGAATTGTAAACTTTGGATGTTCTAAAATGTGCTCTATAAAGAAAGAAGACTAGACTCCTTTGTAAAAACTGGTGGACTCAAAATTCAGGTTGGACCTTGTGTCGGGTCTACAAATCTTTCAGTTAAAAATCTTTTAGAATTGGGTTTTTAGGTCCAAGTTTGAGTGCGGTCCATTTAAAATATTTTTGGGTTGGAGCAAGGTTCGAGGCTCCGCCCCTAGGCTAGTGCAAACGATATGTATTATATTCACAGTACTGCCAACGCCTTGAGAGAGAAAATGGCTGGAGTATATAGTTGCTAACACTAAAAGGAAAAACGTGTTCCACTTTCAAAGTTGCTGTTTAACCTTGTTACAATTTGTATGCAATGTTACCAGAATACTTTTAACTTCTAACTTCCCCCTTCAAGCTGTGGGGTACTTCAACTACTCCCAGCTTGTCTCTTAAGAATCCAAACCGTGAGTGTGAAAGTGGCTTAGTGAGTATATCTGCTACTTGATCACTTGATGGCACGTAGTCAACTTTTAGTGAGCCCTCCAAAACTTTATCCCTTACAAAGTGTATGTCCAGCTCTATATGCTTCGTTCTAGCATGATATACTGGATTGGATGCTAACGCTTTAGCACTTAAGTTATCACTCCACACTACAAGTGTCATTATGCTGATCCCCAACTCTTTAAATAAAGCATGTAACCAAGCTATGTCAGCACTAACTTGAGCTAAGGCCCTATATTCAGCTTCTGCACTAGATCTTGCAACAACACTTTGCTTCTTGGAGCACCAGGACTCATTGCTTTGACGAATAAAAACACAATATGCAGCAACAGATTTCCTATCATCTGGGCACGTCACCTAGGCAGCATCTACGTAGGCTCTTATGTCTAATGTTTCTGACTTTTGAATCCACAAGCCATGGTGTAAAGTTCCCTTCAAATATCTTAATATTCTTTTCACACATTTCCAATGTTCACTAGTAGGGGATTGCAAAAACTGACTCATCTTGTTCACAATATATGATAAATCAGGTCTATTTAAGGAAAGGTATTGTAAACCACCTATTGTTCCTCTGTAAATGGTTGGATTAACTAGCTGCTCACCATCACTCTTGAAACCATTTTTCCACTTGCCATAGGAGATTCACTAGGATTTATGTTATGGTAATAAAATTTTTAAGTAATTCCAATGCATATTGTGACTGAGTTAGATACAAACCAGTACTATACCTTTGTACTTCAATTCCTAAGAACTGATGCAGTGGTCCAATATCCTTCAGAGATTCAACTTTTCAATAAGAATATGAAGCTCAATCTTATCACTACCAGTCACTTCTATATCATCCACATAAATGAGCACAAAGATTGTAGAGTTACCTGAAGTGTTGAAAAAGAGAGAATTATCTGCCTTTGATCTTTTCAGTCCCCAATCCAGCAGTGTTGATTTCAAACTATCATACTATGCACTTGGGGCTTTCCTCAAGCCATACAAAGCCTTTTCTAGCCTACACACATAATCTAGTCTTTTTCTATCAGTAAAGCCCTCTGGTTGATGCATATAGACTTGCTTTTCTATTTTCCCATTAAGGAATGCATTATTTATAGCTATTTACCTTATCTCCCAATTTTTTGACACTACCAAGGAAAGTGTCACCCTTAGGGATGAAGACTTAATTACTGAAGGTTTCCTTAAAGTCTACCCCTGGAGTTTGAAGAAAACCTTTAGCAACCAGTCTTGTCTTGTGCCTTTCTATCTTGCCCTCAGTGTCTTATTTGATTTTAAATACCCATTTATTGCTGATTATCTTCTGATTTTTAGGACATGGTAACAGTTTCAGGTTCTGTTCCTCATAAGAGCATTATATTCTTCCTCCATAGCCTTTCTCCAGGTACTACTATTCAAGGTAGCTTCCACACTTACAGAACCTGTTCTGTCCTCACTTTCCTTAGTTTTTATGACTTTCCCAATATATATTTTTGGTTTGAAGATACCTTCCTTCCCTCTAGTTGTCATAGGATGTTGATTAACAATCACTCTTGTTGGTTGATCATTTTTTCTATCATTATCATGCTGATTAGTCTGCAAGTTATCATGTACACCTGTAGTGTCTTGTTGCTCATTGTTTAATCCTCCAGAAAATTGTTCATCACTCAAGTGTGTGTTTTGATCAGGAGAATAATTAAGTTGGAAATCTACTACTCGGGTGACTAAATTAAAGTCATTATCAACTTGGCCTTGAGTGTTTGGGTTAAAATGATAGAAAGGTAGACTATATAGTATAACATTGTGAGAATTTTCTGTAGAGCTGGATGATTTGTTCAGGAGACCAGACTCAAAAGGAAAGGATGACTCTAAGAACACCACATGCCTAGACACATAAATTTTCTTTGTAGGACTAAGGCGCTTGTAACCTTTATGTTGGCCACTGTATCCCAAAAATACAAACTTAATTGAATGAAAGCTAAATTTATGTCTTTGATAAGGTCTCAAATAGGGGTAGCATGCACAACCAAATGTTTTAAAATATTTATAGTCCATTTTTTTTGGGTTTAGCCTTTCAAATGGTGAGGTATGGTTCAGAATAGGTGTTGATAATCTATTAATAATGAAGGTTGCTGTGTGAAATGCTTCCCACCAGAAGGTTAATGGCATCTTAATTGGTATGAGCTAAGAGAGTTAGGCCCATTTTTGCAATGTGACATCCTAAATTTTATGGACCAAAAGTCAAAGGTGGAATAATCAAGTCAAGGCCAAAGTTAGACTAAGATGCATTAATTTAATTTTTGGGGTTTCCTTTTGAGCAATTAAATAAGTTAGGGATTTATATGAAATTATATTATAAGTTGGTGGTTTCAATGAAATAATAAATGAAGTTAAGGACCAACTTATAGCAAGCAAGAAGTTGAGGGACGTAGGTACAATTTTCCTAAATCTCTAGATATTTCCCTTGCATTTTGGGATAATTAGATACATTACATACAAACACTCATAGAAGAGAACGGGAGAGAGGTCGAGAGAGACCGAGAGAGGAAGTTGGGAGATGAAAGTCGAGCAAGAAAATGAGAGCAAAGTTTTGGGAAAAATTAGAGAAATTGAAGAAGCCAAGCAAGAAGCTATCAATATATGTAAGTATTACTAACTTTCAAGCCTTGGTTTCATATAAATTTAAGGGTTAATTTTCTCCTAGGATTGAGAAACTCTTTATGGAATTGAGTAGTTGATTATGATGTAGTTTTATTGGTGTAAATGGTGTAAAATTATGCTTAGACATGAAAATTGGAATTATTGTGCATGAAGTTTCTACCCTTCCCACTTTAGGAGGCCATACCTGATTGTATAAAGTGGAATTTTAACAAGATATAAGTTGAAAAATGATCTTCTATGAGTCGTCTATCATTTAAAATTTGAATGATGTCATTTGGAGATCGGTAGGAGTTTTTATGGTATGTTTTGTGAGAGTGGTCAGGGCTGACCCTAGAGTAGATTTTCAGGAAGTGGAGAAATATTTTAGTGTTCCTAATTTAGTCTTCTTGAGCTCAATTTCATCTATGATGAACTTATATAAGTGTTCTACCTTGTGGGAAGATTTCATAAACAAACATATGACACAGTTCTTGAGTATAAAATTGTCTTAAAAGCGCACTGCCCAAAACTGGGGGAACTCAATCTTTGTTGAAGAGTTGAATTGAGTTTTGATACAATAAGTGGTACACAAAATAGATGGAAATTTTGTATAAGGTTTTATGGAAATTTTTGAACATATACTAAGTTGTAATTTTATTTACTACACATTTTAGTGACTTTCAATTGTTATTTGGCTATGAAATTTGAGGTTTATGATATTATTATAAGAATTTATAGTGGCTAGTATAAAGATGAAATTTTACATGGAGAAAATAAGTAGAAATTTTATATATAAGTTGATGTTATGATTTTATGGAATAATACCATGGTATTGAGGAATTTGGTGAAGTTGAGAATAAATGCAATTAAGGAATGACTTAATATTTAATAGCAAATGTGCAAAGTTGTCATGGGCTAAAGATTTGTGTTTAAAGATGAAAATGTAGTTTTATGTTTGGAGGGAATTTAAGATTCTAATACGTGGTATCATTATAATTCCTAAGATGTAGTAAAGTCTAGCAAAAATCATATGAAAAGAACAACTATATATTTAATTGGAAAGTGAAAGAATCTTAGGAAATTTAATGAAATAGAAAATTTGTAATGCCAAGGAAGTTTCATGTTTTAGTTTAAGTAGAGAATTGGGTTATATTTGTGAATTAAGCAATAGAAAAGAATTAAATGTGAAATAGAATTTTTATATAATGTTGTAGGAAATAATAAAGATCAAAGGGAATGAAACACGAAAGGAGGTTACTTATCCGGTGAGTGGAGTTTTTCCTCTTCTTTCTTCTAAATGAAAATATATCATGCTTTGATTTCACATAAGTTAGTAATGTGTTATGATGATTATGTATTTTTACGAAATTTCAGAAAGTTGATGTTTTCTTTAGAAAAGTCCATGTGAATGTTTATATGAAATGATGCTTTACGATTTTCAAAGGAATATTTCAGTTGAAACATGATTTATAATGTTTGAAAACCCCCAAATATGTATCCAATGTTATGAATATGCTGCCTAAGGGCGAAGGGGCCTATATGGCTCAAGTTGACCAAGTGATATGCCGCCTACGGGCGAATGGGCCTATATGGCTTAAGCTAACCAAATGAACGCCGCCCAGACAAATGAGCCTATATGCTTGCTATGGCTCAAGTTGGTTGTTGTGCCGCCTAGGGCGAAGGGGTCATAAGTTACCTATGGCCCAAGTTGATGTCTACGCGCGTATGACTTAATATTATGATCATGAGATGTTGGATAGTCTCTGGGGAAAATTCTATGATGATCTTGAAATGAAATGATTTTTATGATATTTTCGAGTAAATTTTATGATGATTATTAAATGAACGATATTCATATTCACAATGTTTTCTAAAGGATTTCATAATGATTCTTAGAATGACATGAATTTTCATGACTTCTAGCATTGCAAAGATTCCTTAAATGCTTTGACATGAGATAAACTCTACTTGATGATGATATTTGATTTAGGTCGAACATTATTATGAAAACCCAAAAGTTATTTGTACATTTTATATGAGATTTTTGCAAAAGATGTATTTTTGACTTTCCAAAGCATGTTTACTTACAAAACTTCACTCACTGGGCTTAAAAAATAGCTCACATGTTTTCATAAATGATTTTCTTGTCAAGTAGCAATTGGAGTTTGGGCAATAGTGGTTGAGCCTGCTATTTCCAAAATTTGAGCTACCACATAGAAATTGTTATAGAGTTTGATGTTATTATGGTTTAAATGCTTTGATATAGTTAATTTATTAGTAAGTATTAGGGTTTCGGGTGAATATAGTTGGTTTGGTATATCTGTTCATACAAGAATTGTTGCTTGTGATGAATGAGGAGTTATGGGCTTAATGTTGGGCATGGGTACATTCTGGATTGGTTGATAAAATTAAGGGAGATATGGCCAAAATTTTTCTCGAATAAGTAGAATGTTTATGAGCCTTGACGGTCGATTCTAACTTATAGTTAGAATCTATTGTCGGCGCACGTCACACTTCCAGTAAGTTAGAGGTGCTAGGGATGGGGCGTGTCATGCAATGTGCCTAAGCTTCTTCTCGGCTCTGACATTTTGGACAGATGTGTAAGGGCATGAGTATCTTAATTCCATTCCACGCTTTTCTGCTATTGTCTTCAGAGGTCTGAGCTCACCACCCCAATCAGATTGTATGGCCTTAATTTTTCTCTCAAATCTTGTTTCAACTAAGATTTTGAATTCTTTAAAGTTTTCTACCTCAGATTTTGTCCTAAGAGGGTAAATCCATGTGTATCTACTGTAAATGTCATATAAATATCAAGGAATATGACATAAAATATGAATCCATTAGTTGAGGTATTAGGTGCAGGGCCCCATAATCTGTTAATTAAATCCAATGGATTTTGGGCTTGAGAATCAGATAATTTACATGGTAAAGCATGAGATTTTCCAAGTTGGCAAGACTCATAAATGGAGTTGATTTTATTGAGATTCAAAACTTCATTACATGACTTTATAACTTGAGACAGAACAGACTCAGAAGTGTGACCTAACCTCCTATGCCAGACACTGAATTTCTCGCTGGAATTCCTAGATCTAGAGGACACTGACTTTGAAAAAAGACATTGACTATTGATTTTATTGCCTTGACTGAACTTGGCCAACTTCATCCCAGGAAACTCAGGCTGATAAAGATCATCATTTTGCTTCTCTTGCACTATTATCCTCCTCAATTGATAGTCCTTCACAAAATAGCAGTTAGAGTGAAGTTCCATAAACACATTATTGTCAACAGTAAGCTTGGAAATGCTAATCAAATTCCTTTTTATCTTAGGCACAACAAGAATATAATTAACAGCCAGATTTCTACTTCTGTAAGCAGGAAATTTAGCACTGCCTATATGGGTGATATTTAGTGTTTTACAATCTTCAATCATGAGTTTATTCTTACCTCTATTCTCAGTTGAAGTTTGAAGTCATTCCTTACTGTCAATGACATGATTGCTTGCTCCACTATCAGCAAGCCATGCTGGATCAGACAAAGTTTCAGGGGTTGCTATGTAGGCTGATGGTGGATTTGCCTGAGCTTGAACTGGTCCTAAGCCTATGTATTTGCAATCATACCTACTGCAGCAGGTGGCTGCCATATGATTTGTCATACCATAGATCTGGCAGGGATATTTGTTGAGATTTCCACCATTGTTGTTTGAGTTTTGATAAGAACCTCTACCAAAGTTGCTACCTCTGCCTCTTCCTCGGGATAATGTACCACAGATAGTATAACCTGATCTGCCTCCTCTTGGGTTATTGCCATAGTTTTGGACTGCATTAGGTGAGGAAGTAGCCAGGTTTATAGAGGCAAAACTGTTCTTCATAGCACTCAAGTGTTCCATCCTGGTTTCATAACTCATCAAAACAAATTGTAGTTCACCCCAAGAGATAGATTCCCTGTTGTTTATCTGCACCACTATAGGGTGTATTCATCATCAAGGCCTGCCAACACTTGATTCACAAGATCTGATTGTGAGACCTTCTTCCCAGCTATCTCCAGATTATCAGCAAGTTGTTTAATTTTGGCTAAATACTGATCAATGCTCAGATTACCTTTCTTTGCCCTTTGCAACTCAGCCGTTAAGAAGACTATTCCAGATTTGTTTCATTACTCCCTAGCTTTCCTCAATGGAGCTCTAGAGATCCTTCGATGTTGCACCTCCCATTACCCTCATTGCTATTTCTGGGTTCATGGAGGAGTAAAGCCATCCGATTAAGAGCTAATCTGTGGAAACCTATTTAGTGTACTCTGGGTTTTGAGAGACCTCCACTGTGGTGAGAACTGCTTCTTCAGTTTGGCCATCAGTGGTTGCTGTGGTTTGTATACCTAGGAACTGAGGAGGGCATGGAGTAGTTCCAAGAATAAAGCCTTGCAAGTTGAGACCTTTAATGAGAGGAAGAATTATAATTTTCCAGAGAAGATAGTTGTTCCTATCGGGTTTCACCGCAGCGATTTGAGTGATATTTGCTCCAAAAGGAGAAGAGCTTCCTATTGCCACCGGCAGCATTCTGGTGTTGGAAGAATTTTGAGAATCTGCAGTTGATTTGGCGCTAGCCGTCAGCTTTGATACCAACTTTGAAATTTAGGGATACGAAATTTCAATTGTATTCCAATATTCACAATTATAGAGAGTTGTTGCGCTATATATATATATATATAATCATCACCTATTTAAGAACAATCTAGAATGGATTTGTTACATGAAGGAGAAAATGCTAAAAACTATCTGCTGAATATATTGTGTGGTTGGTGCAAACGATCTGTATTATATTCACAGTACTGCCAACGCCTTGAGAGAGAAGATGGCTGGAGTATATAGTTGCCAACACTAAAAGACACCTTTAAGAATTGCTACACTAGGGAAAACGTTTTCCACTTTCAAAGTTGTTGTTTACCTTTTTTACAATTTGTATGCAATGTTACTGAATACTTTTAACTTGTGTGCAATGTTACTGAATACTTTTAACTTCTAACTAACTCGCATATTGATTTTGTTCGCTAGCCAGACTTTTAGTTGCTTTATGTCGTCAGACGATCTTGTGGCATTTTGTAATTGGAAAACGAGCGAGTAGGTAACCCCACAGTGGGCAAATCATGCCAAGTATGCATCTGGTGGGTGAATGTAACTCACCTGATGTAATGCACAAATCTCTACCATTTAATACCAGTCATTATCTGTTTTATTTTGTAATTGGGTGTGGTTTGTTTTAAATATGGTTTTAAAAAATCAAATTAAACTGAGAACTAATGGTTTTTTGATAAAATAACCATTCGGTTATTTTGTAATATTAAAATCAAATGAAAACCAAGCCATTCAATTTTGCTTTGGTTTGGTTTATTATGGTATATATAAAAAATAATAATAAAATACTGCTTATTTAGGCTACCCACTAAAGGTAAAAAGAGAAAAATATGTATTTAGTAGCGGTAGCAACTATACCCTAGAGTTTGAGTTACGTGGTTTTAATAAAAATCAAGATTGTTTAATAACTTTACTCATTTAAATTTGGGAATTTAAATTGAGAATTAACATAAATTCAAAATCAAATCCTATAACTTGGTTATGATTATAGGATTTTGTTATTAATTTTAATAACCATAACCGTTAATAAATTTAGAAAAACTAAATCAAAGTGGACCAAACCAATCAGTTTTTGATTTGGTTCCGTTGATTGTAGTTATTTTGCTCAACCCTAATTCTAGCGCCATACTTGTGGCATCATTATAGCACCAGATGCCTACACCATGTGAAAGACACCACAAGTGATTTCTTTTCACATCTAGAGCTGAATTGGCGTTAGATAGTTGGCGTTAGGTGAAAATTCTGATTACATATTAGAAGTAAAATCACTCATCTTTTTGAATTTTTGAACTATGGATTAAGCAAGACCAATTTTTTATAGGTTATGCTATATCCCCTTATCGAATCACTTGCTGGATTACTTATCATTAAATAATTATTTAATACATTGGCAAAAACACCTTACATTTAATTGAAATATATGGCCAAAAAGACACATACACTCCCACCAAGTCATCAAATAAGTAACTCAATAAGGAAGAGTAGCATTATCCATTTTTTATAGAGTCAAAGCAAGTTCCATTTAAAGATTTCGCGTGTCTATATGGTAACACTTTATTTGAAGGAAAAATAATAGGATTACGCCGGCTCTGTAATGTAACCGACATTGGCTCTATAAAAAAAATTGCTAAACAAGATGAAGTAAAGAAGCTAAATGTTCTCCTCAAGGCGGGGAGATTTTATCTTCAAATATTTGAGGAAATGTCGCCTTGAATCTCCATGACAAAACTGAGATTTGAATCCTAACACATAATATTCAATTTTGTGATAATTACATTTACATCAATTGATTGGGAATTTTTTGAAAAATAAAAAATTACGATTTGATTTTTTACTTAAAAAATATAGTCCAATTAGGCTGGGGCAACAAAACCGGTAAAATAGTAAACCCAACTGGCCAGAACTGATTAGGGCCGGTTTGATTCGGTTTTTCCACTCCGCGGATTGGGCTGCGGGTTCTTAGATGGCGAGCCAAACCGGTCCAGTTTAGTTTGTAGGTTTGGCCAAAATGGTCAAACCCAGTCAAAACTGAACTTGACCAGCCCGGTTCGGTTTAACCTGTTTTGGAACTGATTTATTTATTTATTTTAATTTTTCCCCCTTAAAAACGCGTTTTGATGCAGCCATATTTCGCAATACATTATCAAACACTCAAAATACCATTTTTCTTCAACTTAACAATTCAAAACCAGACTTGCCACACTCAAATTGAAACCCTAATTTGGTTCAATTGTTGGCACTTGGCACACTCAATTTACATTTCACAATTTGAAATCAGACTTACAAACTCAAGGATTTATGTCTTATCTTCTTCACTTCCGTCCTTTCCGCCGCCATCGTTCCCTTTATCTCGTCCCCGGCCTCTGTCGCCGCTGCTAACACGACCTCCACCACTGCTACTGCCTAACCATGGATCGGAAGAGCGTCGTGTCAAAAGTATTTCTATCCTTCCTTTAATGTAAGTTTCAGTGAAGAGGGAGAGAATGGCTGTACTGAGTTTCACATATGCTTGGAAGAGTTCACCAAGAGTGAGAAATTACGTGCTCTTCCTGTCTGCAGTCCACTGCTGCCATAGTTACTGACTACCCGCCGCCACCGCCACAGTTGCCTCATCTCTCTCTAAAAAATAGTCGGAAAACCTAAATTTCTCATCTGCAGCCCAACTCTCTTTAAGTGATATAAGAATAGGGCCTAAAATGAACTGGACTGAAAACTGGCCCAAATTTTAAGCCTGAAAAAAAATAAAGAGCCTAACCCACCACCCGACCCAAACTGATCCAGTGTGGGTGGGTTTGGGTCGGGTTTCCAGGCTCGGCAGGTTGGGCTCGGTTCGGGATTTCCTCAAACTGACTAGGGTCGGGTTGAGCTAAAACCCAACCCGATGCCTACCACTAAGTCCAATAAATGTTATTATTATCACCTGACACTCTAATTATTCAAATAATGAATAGTTACTATCAATTAATGAATAATTAATAGGCCTAGGCATCGGACTGGTTGGGTTAAGAAAACTCAAACTGAGTAGAACCGACTCGGTTTGAAAAACTAACTCAACCCAAGTCAACTCGGGTTGAGTCGGTTTTCAGTTTGGGCAGTCTTTAGGCCAGCCCAAAACCACAAAATGGGCCTATTGGCCCATTTTCATTTTTCCTTTGTATTTAAAGCAAAAGTTCAACACAGAAGCTGAGAAGGGAGGCTTTAACGGTTTGTCGTCTGGCAGCGTCACGGTGGCTTGGCGGCGTCAAAGTGGAACCAGCGGCGATAGCTGCGGATGGAGAACAATGAAGGGCTGACGGCAGTGGCATGGCTGCGGCATAGTGGACCAAGTGGCGATGGAACAGAGGAAGAACGATGAAGGGCTATTGACGGTCATGGCTGCGTCGTGGAGGACCTAGCGGCGATGGAGCGACAAACTAGCATTAAGGAGTTAGGGTTATGGGTCCATTTGTTTAGATTTACAGGGTATGGGAAATTGGGAATTTCTTTTGTGGAATTACATGTATGATGTATTTGTTCTAGATATTCAAAAAAGGGAAATTATGACTTGTTTTATTAGGGGGCAGGGGCAGAAGCAGACTAGGCGCGGTAGGAGCAGCGGCACGGCGGTGGCAGAGATGGAGCTGTGGAAAGGATTTGAATTTGGGGGTTAGGGTTCTTGAGAGTTGAGAGAGTAAATGTAACGCCACAAATTTAAGAAACTTGGGACGCTAACTGATCTTTAAAATTAACTTAAAATGTGGAAAATCTTATTACCGAATAACAAAGAATCTTGTCCAAAAATAAGTGGAGTTTTAACAGTCAAATAAAGGAATAATCCGAAATCCTAGAAACGTTTAATATAAATTTCAAGTTGTGTTTCTAGTAGCCTTCACCCGTCGTCTCGCCACCGACTCCAAAACCTAAAAGTGTTAGTTTAAAAGAATGAGTATAAAAATATACTTAGTAGACTCTAGCGCATATTAATCAATTCATATAATAAACATGACATGTAAACATGCAAATAATTCTTTCTTTCTTCTTTGGAAGGATCCTGTCTTGTCTTTGAGAATAGATATTCTCGTTCTTATGTATTAAAGCAGATATGCGTATCATAAAGAGATCTTAAGCTTATATGCATTCTTTCTTAAGCATATAATAATATGCAAACTTTCTTGTAATCACATATTTTCACATAACATTTATCACATAAATTAATTAATAATGCGCAATACTTTAAGAAAATATTTTATAAATTTAGAGTCTACCTTAAGCTTGTGAGTTGAGCTACTTTTAGAGAAATTTACTCGTCTATTGCTCTCCGCGCCTCGTCTAGTGAAAATAAAATAAATTGTTTTAGTATGAAAGAAATAATACTTTATAAAAAGGGAAATAAACTTTAGGGGCTAAATTGAATTACTGAAATAGTTTAGGTTTGGGACTAAAAAGTTTGGGAATGACATAATGCTTTTCAAAAGGTTGGGGGCTAAGACTGATAAGACCAAAACTCTTGGGACCAATTTAAGATATACTCAAAATGTAGGGACTAAAATTGGACACTGTAATTGTCTTGAGACTGAACTAAATAAATCTAGAAATATGGGGACTGAATTTCAGAATTTTCGGAAACATAGGGACCATGAGTGCAAAATTAACAAAATATAACCCCCAATTCTTGCTCAGTTTGGCCGAGACAAATAGAGTGGAATCGGGTGTGGGTTTCTTTTTCAACCAAAAAGGCGTGCGACTGGGCGCGACGCGGTTGACGCCGACGAAAGGGATTCCAGCGACAATGAAAGAGGATGAATGATGGGTGGTGAGGACTAGGTTTGGTCGAGGTCTCGGCCAGCAGAAAGTTCCGTGACTTGCCAGGACGGCCTGGGATTAGAGGGTCTCAGCTCGGGTTCATGTGGCAAGGGTGGAGCCTAGGGCTCCGGCTTGAGGTCGCGGTTCCTGCGAGCACTGGGTTCGCTTGGTGTGGCCGCGGGAATGTCGATGAATTGGGTAATATGGGTCGATGGCTCATGTGGGAGAGAGGGTAGCGCGGTGGTTGAGGCTCGGGTCAGAAGGGGGTCGCGGCGGTAGTGTGGCTGTGGGTGTTTGCCGAGAGTGAATGGTGCTAGTTTGATAGTGTTGCTGTTTGAGGGAGATGATGGTAGTGTCGTGGGCGTGAGGCCTGTCTGGGTGTGTGTGTGTCTGTGTCGGTACCGTAGAGGTGATGGTGGCCGACGACAGCGAGGATGTATGTGTGGGAAAATTTTCAGGTGAACTCCGGCCGTGATGAGTGTTGGCCAATGGTGCAGTGGGGGAGACGGCGTATGTATGTGGGTAAATGTGTATACCTATGTATCTATATGGTTGTATGTGTGTGTTATGTATAAGATGTATATCTCTGTTTGTTCCTACTGGAAAGGCAAAAGACGACAGTTGATGGAAGAGAAAAATATACCGACTCGTCTCGTGAATTCGCTGGAAATTTATGTGTAAAAACATATGAAGAAAGGGCCAAATTTTATAGGCTGTAGTTGAGTTTTCCTAGTTCACTTTGGTTTCTCGTAGATGGTAGATTATAGTTAACTAGGAGATGTGGAAAGGAATTTCACTGTTGTTCAATGAAAGTTCAAAGAGTTTGCTTTCTTGGTACGTACTTCGAATAGAATTTCGTAGGTACATTTTATAGGAATTGGATTTTCTTTGAAAAAGCAATAGTTGAATTATAATATAAAAGGATTTTGGGCTGTTTATAGGTTTTAGTTATAATTCCTAGTTCGACCGGGACTTGGACTTTTAAGTGCATATGAACTTTCATGTGTAATGGTAATCGGAGTTGAAAACAAACAACGGCTAAGACAAGTCGAGCTAGGATACAATAATTGTAATAAAACTCATTTGATATAAAAGATTTGGAGCTTTTAGAAAACAATTTATTTAATGTAGAAATTTAATTAAGTCTTAGAATATTTGACTAGACGAGCGCGAGCCTAAACAAACTTTAAAATTTGGTGAAATTATAGCGACGCGAAATTATTTAATAAAATTATTTTTTCTAAAAGTTTCCGGGTCGCTACAGTAAACTTGTATAATTGTGTGAAACTAAAATTGTCAAAACTCAAAAAAAAAAAAAGAAAAATTGTCAAAACTCAAAAGGAAAAATGAAATTAAAAAGAATCAAAATTCAACATGATTTAAAAAAAAAAGAAAAAAATTATAATATCAGGTTGAACCCGACTCGGGCCTTTCGGGTCGGGTTCAACAGGTTAAGCGGATCTAACCCTACTCAACCTGGACCTGACTCGACCCGAGTCGGGTTCCCTAACCTCCCACGCGCGCCCAACCCACTAGGAATAGTAACCCGGCCCTACCTTTTGCTGGTTGGTTTTGTCGAGTTCCTAGATCAGATGGCCTACCTTAATAATTAATAACACATGTAAGTCAAGATCACCAATTTTTCCACAAAAAAATTAATAAAAAGTGCCCGTACTTAAAACTTGTTGTTTAAATTTGGTTATTATTTCTTCAAAAGGTAATATAAAAAGGAAATCTAGAGACACCCAAAATATTTTGATTATCGTCGAAAAATTCACGGTTTTGCAATGAAAATTGATCTAGTTGTGTTTTTGGAGCCTCCTCTTCCT
This sequence comes from Nyctanthes arbor-tristis, assembly GCA_963692815.1. Classification (NCBI taxonomy): domain Eukaryota; kingdom Viridiplantae; phylum Streptophyta; class Magnoliopsida; order Lamiales; family Oleaceae; genus Nyctanthes; species Nyctanthes arbor-tristis. Next base: position 84,658 of record CAVNYN010219654.1, read on the forward strand.
CTTGTATCCAAGAGCAAAAAGAGAGTCCATCGCTTCACACTCAACAAAGCTACAAAGATCCCCAAACGAAGTGGTCCCAGCTCAAGTTCTTCAAACCCTTTTTCCTCTAACCCAAAAAAAAAAAAATCAGAAGCCCATTTATTCAAACCCTCTCTCCATCTTGCCGAACGGCAGCTTCGCCGGAGAAGAGCTACCGTCAATTACACCCTCTAAAACCCCGTTCCCCTATGTTGTTAACGCTCTGCTCGAAACCTCACACCCCCTCTCTTGTCGATCACAGCCCTGCTCTCCCTCTTGGACGGACCCTTTTCTAGCGACATTAACAGCTTTGGATGAAAGGCGTGGCTGGGCGCTGGTGGGTGATGGTAAGGACAGTGCGCGGGCTTTACTTTTTGTCAGGGTTGAGAGACTTAGGGGTGGTCAGTTTGCTCAAACCTTGAACCGTCTGAAGATGGGGTAGTAGCCGCGGACAGGTGTTTTAGGGGGCCGAAGGTTGGATGTGAACCTATCATCTCTGTCGTCCAACATGATTTTAACGGTGGGGGTGGATGTTGGGATTCACTGGTGGCAATGGCGAAGCCAGGACCCGAAAGTGGGGAGAGCCGGATCGAAAACTCAAAAAAAAAATCTATAAGCTCTAGTTTTTCAAAATAGTAAGCAAACTCAACTCAAGTGCATTACAAAGTTTGCAACAACTCAAAATCTAGTACATTAGGCTAAAAAGTTAGTTGGCCCCAATGATTTTTTTACTTTAGCAAATTCATCAATAAGAGAATGCAATGTAGTTTTGCCTTTCTTGCCAGGAGGTTGTTGTGTAGCCATAACTACTTCTACGAAATCAAAGTATTTAATAAAAGCCACTAGAATATTTATTTTGCCTTAGATAATTCGCTTACTAATCTGTTAATAAATAATATCGACAACCAGCCAACAAGTCAAGAAGCCAAATAATCAACCGTATATGAACAAATCTCCATAAATCATCAAAGCATAAATTGCCACTATATTCAATGACTAATTATCAATTCAAAATCAATTCTAAATTACTATAGATATATTTTATTCCTAATTCCCTTTGCAAAATTATGATTTCCTTCAACCATTATTTATTATTTTCTTCTTATTTCTTAACTCATTTTTCAAAGTCTATTCTAATGACCTAATCTATTCCTAATTCAAGTATTCAACCATTAGTCATTACTTAAATTATGATTTTCTTCAACCAATAGAAATAAATCATTTATATGTTCTTAAAGACTTGAACTCTCTACAAGACTCTATCTGAAATTTGACCATATAAACATGAAATTCAACCATTTTAATGTCCTAATCACATATCTATATCTAATATATGAAATTAAACTCTCTATAAATATGGAGGTTAGAGGTATTTGGCTATTTGCTTAGATTAGAGCAAATCAATTTAGGGATTATGGCTAGAATAAATTACGTATTGAAGCTGAAAAATAGATGAAGAAGAAGCCCTCTGCCCCTCTCCTCTATCGCCCAACATTTGCTTGCTGGAATGTTTGCTGTGGTCACCGCTCAGAATCAGAATGAGGCTGCCGGCTGGGATGCTGCCACGCTAGGTTTGTCGTTCGAATCTAATGGCAGAGCAATTGGCTTTCTGTTTTCTGCCTTCGGCATCTTGTCTTTAGTTTCTTTTAGGCAGCGCCTTTCTTTTTTTTTTTTTTATTGTTTCATTCATCTTGGGCTGTGGCTGAAGATCCCTGGGCCGTCCATTAATTTTTTTTTATTTGTTAACATTGTTTAGGAGGAGACAGGCCTAGGCCGGGGCCCAGTATGGCCCCTCTTGTCTCCGCCATTGATTGGTGGTTTTCACCCGACTCTTAATATTAGGGGTTTTTGTTTAGGGATGGTTGGGGCGAGGTGTTTTCAATTTTAAAAGGGTTGGAAAAAATGGAAAGAGAATAATGCTGATTTTGTTTCAAGTGGATCCCTCAAAACCTCCATGTCATTGACACATTGTCTTTGTAGCAAAACTGAAAAATTCAACCTATTAGCATTAAACCAAGAAATAAACCCTGCCCTCCCTCAATAAAAGAAAAAGAAAAATGGTATTAGAATATCTCTAATATCGTAATGTGTACAATACTAAAGAAATAGGTGCATTACATAAAATATCACATATTTCAATTCATCTCTTACTTTCTTACTCTTTTCTCTCTTTATTTTCCCTCCCTTTTTTCTTCAAATTCTCCTTAACGATATCTAGTTTTAGAAAGTATTAGGGACAATGTGGAGAAAAAATAGAGAAAACCGTAAGAAAGATGAGAAAAGAGATTGAAATATGACACTATATGTCTATCTCTCTAGTAGTATACATTATTGTTTTGAAGATGCTTTTAGCATCATTATTATTATGAGTAACAATTTGGGGTAGTGGGGAGGGGGGTTAAAAAGGTTAAAGAAAGCCTTTCAAGAAAAAAAGGTCAAAATTCTTTTTGTGATTTCTATTAAGAATGAAGCATTTGAAATAAAACTGCATATATTATTACTATTTATTATTATTATTATTATTATTATTATTATTATTATTATTATTATTATGGGAGATATGGGAAGGGAAATTGAGAGGGGAAAATGTTGAGAAATTATATTCAGTTTAGTCCTTATATTTTCTTGTAATTTCATCTTAGTCCTTAATTTAGCTAATTAGTTATCTGTTTGTTTGGTGGTTAGTTTTAGTTTCCAGTAGATTCTTTTTCTACAGAAGAATAGTTGGAAAACTGTTGTATTTGACTATCACTAGGCATGATCTTGCTTATGCTGTAAATAGACTAAGTCAGTGCATGTCTAGACGGAAAATGCAGAGCAGTACACAAGGTGTTACAATATATTAAATCAATACCAGGACAAGGTCTACTCTTTCCTTCATTTTCATCTCATTTTGGTTGTGCTACTCAAATTAGTGTTTTTACAGATGCGGATTGGGGAGCTTGTATAGATACTAGAAGATCAGTCGCGGGTTACTGTGTGTTTTTAGGAAAATCACTGATATCTTGGAAATCAAAGAAGCAACCAACAGTGTCCAGGTCATCCTCAGAAGCTGAGTACAGGGCAATGGCTAATGGGGCATGTGAAGTTGTCTGGCTCTTGTCTTTGCTAAAAGAATTGGTAATTCAACATGATCAGCCTGCTATCTTGTATTGTGATAACCAGTCAGCTCAGCATATAACTTCCAATCCAGTTTTTCATTAGAGAATGAAACATATTGAAATAGATTGTCATTTTATTCGAGAGAAGGTACAAGATGGAGTCATCAAAATGGTCCATGCTTCTAGTAAGAATCAATTAGCAGATTTACTAACCAAGTCTATACATCCTACTTAGTTTAAGGAACTTCTTCTCAAGATGGGAGTTATTAACATATACTCTACATATTGATGGAGGGTGTTGAGAAATCATATTCAGTTCAGTCCTTATATTTTTCTTGTAATTTCATCTTAGTCCTTAATTCAGTTAATTAGTTAGCTGTTTGTTTATTGGTTAGTTTTAGTTTCCAACGGATTCTTTTTGTACTTGATAAAGGAACGAAGGATACTGTATCCATAATTTCATTCAAGAATCTTCAATATAGATATACTTTCTTTCTCTCTCTAGCTCTTCTTTTCTCTGATAATAGCAAGCGTGGTTTGAACCCGAGACCTCTTCGCTGAAATGTGAGAATTTAACCACTCTAGGACTTGCTCAAATCACACATGAATTATCATATGTAACTCGCATTGATTGCTTGCTGGAAAAAATAGGTAAATCAGTTATTACTTCTAAAAACACGTTATATTAAAGAGTTTTATTTTTATTGAAAGGAAAAAAGGGAGGGGGGATGAAGTTTCAAAACTCTGATGAGGTATTATATAATGAAATTCTACATAACCAATGTTGGTTTTTGTTAAGCAACCAACATGTTATAAAAATGTGTCATTTTATGTGCCTATATCTCTCATCCACGTCATTCTTATACTATATATTTGTATTGGAGATGCTCTAAGTGAATTAGATGTGCTATCTTCATCCATTATGGCGAAGTCATTTGCTCACATCTTTTAATTTTGCCATATTTAATTTGTTACCTTTTTTTTGTGTGTGTGTATCTATTGTGAAACGAATGGTAATAAACCACAAAAGACAAAGAACACATATTTTTTTTACGTGGGAAAACCTATAACGAGAAGAAAAACACACGGGAGAAGCAAATCAAATTCATTATATCAAAGATAGATTTAAGAAGAGACAATTCGTATATGGCACAGTTATAATGAACCTACTACATTCTATATATAGATGTTAAATAAGCCCATAATCCAAGTAGAGTTAAGAGGTGCATATCATAAATTCTAATTGAACTGAGAGATGTCAGAAATCCTAATTCTATAGAATTCGGGTCACCAACTTTAACAACCTCCATATCACATTTAACAACTTTTGATCGTAAAACTGTCATTTTCGTCGTCTAGGCAAAAATGCTCGTCCTTAAAAGCAAGATTTCTTGTTGTACCTTGACACAAATTTCACTAGAAATCAATTTTTTATGCAAAGCAACTCTCCACCTATTTTACAAAAACCCTAAAGGCTAACTCTAATGACCAAGGCCGACCAAGTCTAAGTAATGATCAAATTTGGCTATAAGAAGTGTCTTGATCATCATATCAGTAAGATTTATATGGGTACTGATGTTACTCACGACAATATTACCATAAACAGTGGTGTCTCTCACAAAATGATAACGGACATCAGCATGCTTTGTCCTTTCATGAAATATCTAATCTTTTGTGAGAAAAAATAACACTCTGATTATCACAAAATGCCCTTGTGATCTGTATGTCTTCACTGAGTTCTCCAAATAATCCTTTCAACCAAAGAACTTCCTTACATGCCTCTGTAATATCCATGTACTATGCGTCAATAGTAGATAGAGCAACTGCAGTCTGTAAGGTAGCTTTCCAACTAATAGTACATAGAGCAACATGTAATCTATAAGATAGCTTTCGAACGAATAGCACAACCACTAATGGTGAACACATAACTTGTAAGTGATTCTCTTTTATCAAGATCTCTAGCAAAATCTGAATTAACATATCCAATAATTCCATCGTCAGATTTCTCAAATTGTAGACTAACATCAGATGATCCATGTAGTATCTAACAATCCACTGAACTACTTTCCAATATTCTTTACTAGGATTAATCATGTATCTACTGACTATACTGACTACATATAATAACTCTAGGCTTGAATAAACCATGTCATACATAAAAGACCTAATTGCACAAGAATATAAAACCTAGGACAGGTATTCAATCTCTTCATCTAATTGAGGAGATAAAGAAGATAATGGTTTGAAGTGTGCTGCTAATGGATAACTGACATGCTTAGCTTTCTGCATATTAAATTTGCAAAGGACTTTCTCAATGTATTGCTTCTGACTTAGATACCACTTACCTGCCCTTCTGTCCCTCCAAATCTTTATTCTAAGTAGCTTCTTTGCAATTCCCAAGTCTTCCATTTCAAACAAAACTGAAATGTGTTTTTACCCTTTCTATTTCTTTTAGGTGTTTGACTGCTGTCAACATGTCATCAATATAAAGAAGCATATACACAAATGAACTGTCTATTGTCTTCTTGAAGTAAACACAACTCTTATAACTATTACTTCTAAAACCACGAGTGGTTATAAAATAACATTGTCTAGGTGACTGCTTGAGACCATAAAGAGACTTCTTCAACAGACAAAAGTAGTCCTCTTTTCCTGAGGCTACAACCCTGTTTGGCTATTATATGTAATGTCCTCTTCAAGTTCTCCATACAAGAATGCAGTCTTTACATCTAACTGATCTAACTCAAGATTATCCATGGTCACAATACCCAGTAAAGCTCGAATGAAACTGTGGTTTAAAACTGGAGAGAACATCTTGTTCACATCTTGAATATTATAAGTTCAAATCAACTTCTACTAAAGCCACTACTCACAATTAATTACAATCTTAGAATCAAGACCGATATTGTTTTTAGATTCTAATCCAATTAAAGACTTGATAATTTAGCACCTATAAATAACCTTCGTATCTACATTTAGATAAAATAATTTGATTAATGTAGGTAAATAATTTGGACAAGAAAATGAGTTTAAGGCGTTATTGATTAACTTGAATTCAAATTAGACAAGTGCAAACAAAGTGATCGTTAATTTAAGCTATGTCAAGGTCACGAGTCATGATTTAACAAATTAAATTGTCGGTTCCTTACATTGCAACTTGCAAGTGATGGATGTATGAGCCCAAAGAAGCCATGAAAATAAAGGAGTTTGTTCTTTAATTCTTTTGATTGTATTTTGTGCATCTACAAATTCACGAAAATAGTGTAGTTTTATACTTGAATAACTTCTATAGTTAATCGGATTTTGAGTTGTGCTATTTGAACAAAAACACATATAAAAATTTTAACAAAACTGACACATAACACAATCTTATTTTTCAACACATTACATCAATTTTACATAAACACTAATCACATAAGACACGTGTCAATTTTATAACTCTTTTTGTCTATTTTTTTGTCCAACTAGAATTATTCTAGAATTTTTTTGTGGCACATGGCTTATGGATTTTCCATGAGAAATTTTTTCCACATTACCCATGGTGTCATATTTTTAAATTAAATTCTACTACGTTCCATCTAGTTCTAATCTCCAATGCACGGTCTTGGGTCATGAGTGGTGTAGATGAGAGAGAAGATAGAGAGAAGATTGTTTTAATTGAATGTCAGTGCAAAGAGGTATAAGATAAAAAGAAAGAGAGAGAAAAATGTAAAAGATAAGAGATAGAAAGAAATTAAAAAATAATGATAAAATAGTAGTGGAGTGTGTTGCATGTTGTTATCAATGTGTTACTGTTTGAAATTATTTTTATTATCACAAAAATATAGAAATTCCCAAAATTATTAATACAACAACTAATTAAAAATAGATAAAATCATTTGCAGAAAATCAGTCTTCTTTTGGCACGAACTTAGCAAAATTTTCACAAAATCTGCATGTAATTCACAAAAAATCTGCACATCATTCGTACAAAATCATCCTAGACATTCAGTTAGCACATGAAAATAAGAAAGTTTTTTTCTTCTTCATATCTACTTATGTTAATTAATGTATTTAATGATACAATATATGTGGTCTAATAACATCCAAATGTGTTTACTCACCATTTATCAGAGTTCAATTACTCTCTCTTACAATTCCCCTGTAATAGTCAAAAAATGAATTTATTATATCGGTTATTTTTTAAGAATATTATCAACACCTCAAATGCTATCAACTTTTGGATAAATCTATTTATACATATAGGTATACATTTGGGCTTATGGAAAGGGTATGAAATTATAATCTCACAGGTGTGTTAAAGGTCCGAAATTTAACAATAAATTGAGTTATATGAATTCATATGTCAGTTTTTGATTTTGTCAATGGAAATTACAATGCACTCTTAGAGCAAGTTTAATTTTAACAAAACCAATTAATCTATGGGGGATGGGGGGAAGTATTTTTTTTTTTTGGTGGGGGAGGGGGGGGAATAGCCCCTCTTTTACCTTCCCCCCACTTTCTTTCCTAAAAATATATATATAATAAATTTTAAAAAATAATATTTTGTAAAAAATTAAATATCAATTGTATGATTAAAAAAAAGTGATGACAAAATAATTTGTAAAAAAGTTTTAAAAAATAAACAAAATCCTTTAATATATGTTTTCTCTCAAATTTTTCCTCCTACGTATTATTTGAAAATAGGTTTTTTCCCCTTAACTTTTTTTCCCCACATTAAACTTGCTATTAGAGTACAAGAATTTATTTATTTATTTTGAAAAACTAGAGTATCAAATTTTGTTACATATTGGATTGTCCTTAATTTTTTTATATAAAGATAAATGTGAAATTCATTGATTTTTAATGGTCATTTATCTAGATTAGGCCTGAGCGATCTGTTTCGGGTTCGGGTATTACATTGACCAGACCCAGACCAAATATTTCAGTTCGGGTTCAGGTTCGGTCTTGAAAATGGCAAGCCCGTTCGGGTTCGGTCTCAGTTCGGGTTCGGGTAATACTTCGGGTTTTGTTTGGGTTTTTCAGGTATCTAGCGCATATTATATAAACGCATAAACGAAAAAAGAAACACTTAAATGGATAAGAAGAACAAAAAATTTGAAGCACATATAATTCACTTAAATGAAAATAATAATAATTAGATACTTATATAATAAATTTAACAATTAGAAACTAATATTTGGCTAATTGACTTTATTTATATTTTTTTGGGGTGGCTTTATTTATATTCTAATTTTATAGGATTACAGATTTACGATAAACTTGCAGTGTTGTCAAGTAATTGATTAAAAACAATTTATCTTATACAAGTCACATAGTGTATATCTAAAAACTAGTAAAATCTTCATAGAAAAAGGACAAATTCACATCTTTTACACAAATCTTGAGTTTTGTGTTGTGTGTGTGAAGGAGACGAGTTTATTGAAAATGTGATTGTGAAATGAAGGAGATAGTTTTGTGGATTGTAAGAATTAATTAAAAATTTGAATTTAAAAATTTTGAGAGTAAAAAAAATGTTCGGGTATTTTCGGGCTTTTCGGGTTTTAACTCATTCTCAAAGCCCGTCCAAACTCATTTTGTTTCGGGTTCGGGTACCCGTTCGGGCATAATTTTTATTCACCATCCGTTGGAGTTTGGGTATATTCGGGTCGGGTTTGAGTAACCAGTTTGGGCTTAGGTAACCCGTTCAGGCTCAGATTTTTTGCCCAGGCCTAATCTAGATCATGGTAAAACTCTTTATTTCCACCGAAGTGTGCCCTTCTTATACTCAAACCTCGTGGTCTAATATTAAATTAAAAATATATAAAAAGGTTAATGCTATAAAATGAAATTTATTGACCATTTGACTTTTCGTACCACTCTTGCACACAAACAACAGTTTCAGAGGACAAGTAACAACTTTCCAAATTGGTCCGAACAAAAAGATTTTTTTTATATTGTGAGCTGGTCAAATATATAATTTTTCAATGCCCAATTAAAATTAGGCTAGTCATGAAGTCGCTTTCCTAACGTTAGGTATTTTAACTTGTATTGTTGAAAATTGCTTTAAAAAATAAAAGCATGTATTGTTGAAAATGATTTTCCTTTTTGACGAAGTAATTTTCGTTTAAAGTCATCCTAAATAGCGGTCTTAAATGAACATAAATATGGAAGTGTTACCCATTTATTATTGAACTTTTAAAAGCGTTATCTGTCTATCACTGAAACGGTTCCTACCCCATTAGACTTAACGGAATGTTTTACTTGGCATAACGACAAATAGAACGTGGCGTAATGGCTATGCCATGTGACAAATTTGTTACTTTAATGGTAACTAAAATTACTTTTTTATTACAAAACCATCACTGGCCTTATTATTAGGTTACTAAATCGTTACTCAACTTTGATGTGTTATTGATTCGCCATTGAACTTACCTGTAACTTACTAAATCATCACTTAATTAATCTTGATATGTTACTTCTTAACTTTTTCGTTATGCCACATAAGATATTCTGTCAGACTCAATGAATGAGTAAAACTTTTGTTAGTTCGGTGATGGATGACTAATATTTTTACAAGTTTAGTGACTAAAGGGTAACATGTTGAAATTCAATAATAGTTTAGTAAAGAATAGGTAAGCTTAGTGACCAAATGAGTATTTGACCCCTAGTTTTTCTACCAAAATAAAGTAGGCTATGTTACACAACCTGCTTAGTTATAAAAAAAACAAGAAATCACAAGTTGTTTCATGAAACTACATGTGGTATCTTACTCTTTTATAATAATAACTGTGCGAGCTCCTTAATAAGAACCAACGTCGTTACCCTAAAAATTTAGCCCCATGAGTAACTATTTCCAAAGAAAATAAATTGGTTTTATAACTATCTGTTGCATAAGGGAATAAAATAAAATAAAGCAAAAGAGTAAAATTTAATTGACGCTATAGGTCACAAAAAAAATTCTTAAAATACTAGTGTGCAATAATGTTATAAAATTACATTAAATTTTACAAGAAATCATCTTGCAAGTATCAAAACACTAACAAGAAATTGTTAATATATATATATATATATATATTGTGCATCTAGTTAAAAATGTTAGGCCTTGTTATGTTTTAGTTTTTAAATTTGGATTTTCTTTTTTTTTTTTATTTTTAATGTAATTTAAGGAAAAAAACTTTTTTTTCTTTATTTTCGGTGTTTTCAACTTTTTATTTTGAAAATACTCAATTTTTTTTCCACAAAACTTTTCGTACTTTTTACACTAAAAAAAAAAGTGAAAACATACCTCAAGATTTAATGTAGTATAAACATACCTTCTTTTTTGTACCAGCTAAAGTTAAAAATAAACAAGTGGTTGAGTAGAGTTTCCTTTCCACATTCATCAATTTTCCTTAGCTGCATGGTTTGACCTTAACCTAGTCCTTCTAGACAGCCAAATCACGACAGGTCAACACACCCACCTTTTTTTACGACCAGACTCCCTTCCTATAAATACCCTCCAACTAATTGTAACCGGAAGAAACAACAGAGCTGAGGTTAATTAACTAATCATCGCAAGAAATGGCTGATCAATCAGGCAACAATGGGGGATTAAAGCCAGTCAAAGTAGTGATAATCAACACCCAGTTCGTCGAAACAGACGCGATGAGCTTCAAGTCTGTCGTCCAGATGCTCACCGGTAAGGATTCCTCGGCGATGCAGCCCGAACAGTGGGGCACGTCCCTGAAAGAGCGGCCGGCGCTGAGACAGGCTGCTCCTTCGTGCCCAACGTCGTTTAGAGACTTCGAGAGGATGCTGGGGAAGTGGTTACCACTTGAAGAATTCAATATGGGGTTTTTGCCCAGAAATTAGACTAGTATTAGTTAGGATCCGGTTCTTTTGTTAAACCAGACTCATGATTCGACCCAATAAGGAAGAAACCGATGTCTCTCTATTTCTCTGTTGTTAAGTGTCAGTATCAGCAAACGTTACATCATGAATCTGGTTTTTCAAAAGAATCAGATTCTGGTTCCATTGCTGGAGTGATTATACTTCTTAATTTGATTTGTTTTTAAATATATACTTCTTTTACACTATTGACTTTGAGAGTATTAGGGGCACTGAATTAGAGGCAAAATAAGTTATGTGCCCCTATTAATAATGAATTAGAGGCAAAAATATATAAGGCCTCTATTAATATTAGTTGAGGCAAAAATAAATGCCTCTATTTCTTTCTTAAAAATCGAGAACCATTTTTTCTATTAAAAGCAGAAAATAAATGTCTCTGATAATACAAGTAGAGACAGATATATATTTGGCCTCTAATAATATTATTTTAGATACATAAATATGCCCCTAATTGTTTACCAAAAATTCTTATAAGTAAATTTAAGAAACGTGAGTTCACAATTCAACTTTGGGGCAAAAATTAACCTTGCAATGAAATCTTTCTTTCCCTCTCTAGAAATGTGAGTTCACAATTCAACTTTGGGGCAAAAACTGACCTTGCAATGAAATCTCTTTGTCCCTTTCCCCCCATGTACGACGTTTTCTACCGTCTTCAACCTTTACTCCCCTTTTTCTTGCTTAAGTAACATCTAGGAAAGCATTCAATAGCCGCAGTCCACAGAGACACAACCAGACGACTGACAAGGTAAGTATTTTGGATATATTTTCACTTCATGTATGTGAATGTTTTTCCTCAAATTACAATGGTTTTCCTTGGATATTCTAGTTTAGGGTTTTGTTATTATTCTGAATTGCCGAAATTTTTTTTTGGTTATGTTCGCTCCATATCCTGTTTGATTTTATGGCAAAAAGGGCTTTAGATTTGGAGAATGAATTCTTGTTTGCCAACTACAACTTGGAGTTTGGGATTAGGTTGTGGAAATTAAAGTGGCATATGAAACCACAGCAATATGGAAACATTGAGGGGTTTCAATGCTGAGTGCCAATTAGAATTAGTTCAGGCATTATGTTTAAGTAAGAAACTATAATTTAATGAAGAATTACTCGAGGGTTCTATAAATTTTTGGGGAAAGAATTTCAAAAAATGATTTATCTATGAAGCTGAGTGATTAATTGGGAATTATAAATTATTTATGAAAATATTTGTGCATCATATTGTAGCTGACTTTCATAGAGAATATAGTGTTAGACCAATTGAAGTATCGAGTATGGACTATAAATTCCTCCAGCAATATGCAGATGATGTGCTTCGTTACTTCTCAAGAGATGATACCTATGAAGCAATCCACTAGTAAAAGAGTGTCGTGCCTCTTCTCCGACATCCCAATATGTACTACTTGTGCAAGCAATTTCACATTATTCTTTATAAATGATGTAGTGCAATCACTACAAGAAGTCGACAAAATTGGGGCGAGAAAAATCGCCTCTGTACATACCATAATCGCGCCAGAAACACACTTGGCGCGACAAAGTCGTTGCACATACGTCGCCCCTACTGGACCGCTGCTCCTGACTAATTGACGCGACGCTGTCGCTGCTATAGATACTTAAAGCAATAGGGGCGACTTATGTCGTCCCTGTTTTATGTACTAGTATCACATTGTCATAGGTATTCAAGAACATCTTAGTCGTCCCGATAGTCGTCGCCCCAACACGTAGGAG
>CAVNYN010219660.1:0-21114 GCA_963692815.1 Nyctanthes arbor-tristis
TTTTTTTTTTTTTTGTTGGGGAGGGGGGCCGGAAGACGGACAGAGATCACTTATGATAATTGAGGTTGCCGCTGGTAGTAGCCATTCCATCTGTGCTGAATCCTTCTTGCGTTCTGTTATATTGGAAAATGAAATAGCAGATGGGCAAATAGCATGTGATGTTCCTGCAAATAGCATGTGATGTTCCTGCAGACTGTTCAATTGCATTTTCTCCACAGAAAACTTCTTCTTCTTCTCTCTCTCTCCCCTCATTTTTTTTTTTTTTTTGTGTGATAGGAGAAGAGATATTCATAAAATGGACATTCATGTCCACGTGCATTTGTAGGAATTTGTAGTGTTGTTTGCATTAGGTTGAGTTAATTAAATCAGTTAGTTCTAATGGCAAGTACATCTTCTCTTAAATAGAGGCCGACATTTTGAGATATACTAAATTCCCTTGCAGCAATTTAAGGGGAGAGTTCCTGGCGTTCAAGTCAAACCAGTAGACACAACAGGTGCCGGTGATGCATTTGTTGGTGGAATTCTGTACTGTTTAGCTTCTGATGTGAATCTTTATCAGGTATTATATTATATCAAACAGGTTATCCTCCAAAATTTTGAAGATATTGTTTATTTGCATCTTCTTTCCAACAACTTAGTAGGCTCGTCACTTGTTAAAATAATTGACATACTTTATATTTTCTAACATCTAGAAATATTTTAATTCTTATTTCCTTGAGGAAGTCAGTCTTGGCCCTGTCGTAAAAACTTATGCTTCAGACGAGAAATTTTTATTTACACCTTATCTTCGATATGTACTTTGGATTCCACTTTCTTATCAGAGGCCTAACATGTTGGAATTTGCATACGAGGGGTGGGTGTGAGACTTATACTCCAATAACATGTTATTCCAACTCATCACGAAGGTCATAGTACAAGGCAAAGAATGGGAAGTGTGATAAGGTTACGAATCTACAGTGAACAGTGTGGCTTCTTTCTTATGGCATTTTGCTAAGATGGATTAGACTGCAGTGTATAATATTAGCAAAAGAAAAATAAAAGTTGAATATTAATCACAGTATGGGAATTGGGAAACAACCATACCGCTAAATTAGTATTTTACAATCTATATTATTTATCCCTTGAACTTTGATCAGCAAAACCTAAGTGTTAAACTTACATTGTACCCTGCCCGATCATGAATTTCTAGTGTTCCCTTCTAATCTTCATTCAGTCCTATAGTCTTCGTTTCTGCTGGATCGCCCCCATTAGGATTTATATAACCAAGATTTAGCAGACTGGAATATTGGGTTTTCTGTTCTTACCTACTTCATCTAAAGATCTGGTCCATATGGTACCTCTTATTTCCAGAAATTTGTAACACTTGATGCCCTCTTGCAGGATGAGAAGCGACTAAGGGAAGCTCTTGTTTTCGCCAATGCTTGTGGTGCCCTTACAGTCACGAAAAATGGTGCCATCCCTGCCCTACCTACAAAACAGGAAGTCCAGCAAATAATAGCAGAAGCCGCTGCATGAGAATCATGAAATGCTTCTCTCTTTCCTTTGCTTTTCAAGTGCCTGTATCCAAAGAAGTAGATAAAAGAGAGATTCCCAGATTCACAAGACAAAAATAGTTATAGCTAGAATAAGAATTTTTGTAACATTCTACAATGTTAGATTTGTCCAGGTTTGTGTACCACAAAATATGTTAATCAAGTGTAATGAAAACAAGAGATCAAATGCTAGAATATTCACATGTACTTTTGATTTAGTTCATGCAATTGAGAGATATCACCAAATCCATTAAATGACTTGTGTTTCAAAATGTTAGTTATTAACTTAAGTACGAATAATATAATAAAATGGTCTAGCATTAGTTGTAAGCGTTGTAAGGTATCAATCACTAATAAAATACGGATGTCGAGCGTCTAATTAATAACATGTAGCAGTAGGAAATGCCTTTTTTTACCCCTGACAATGCTATAAATCTACTTTATCGCATGTCCACGGCGTATCTACCTCATTGTATTGTTTATATATCTTGATAATTTCGTGATAATTTATTTGGATTGCTTATATATTGTGATAATTTCACGATAATTGTTTCTAATTTATCACAATATATAAACAATTCAACATGTGTATATATGAGGTGGACACGAGATCGGCCGGGTTTTTTAGCATAATCTTTTTATTTTAATCTCTAGAAGAAGTGAAGTCCACTGTTAGTGCTAAATCATTCTTGGTACTAATGAACAATGCTACATACATGCAAATATAAATTTACATTTGAGCTTACATATAGGGGTTAAAATTAGAATAATATTATGTAGAACCAGTGGTGCTTGGTACTAGTCTAGATGGAAACCAATGTGACATGAAATGATGGGAAGAGATCAACTGTCCCAAAAAAGCTGTCTCCTTTTGTAACACTCCGAGTACTTCTCTACGTTAATAGTGGCATCATAGGAATAATAATTGGTTTTAACATTTAACTATAAGTAATTGATAAATAAATCTTATAATTTGATGACTAGTCGAGACATTTTATAAGAATTTGAAGACATTTTTGTTTGTTTGATGATTACTCGAATGTATGTCAATTACCCCATCAGTTACGGAAAATTTGCTAAAAGAACGACTAAACTTAATCGGGTAGTAAATTTTGAGACTGAAAAAATGCTTAAAGTAAAGATGTGATATCTCACTAGTATAGTCAGAAATACAAGAACTTAATTATAGAGTTTAATAGGTAAAGGTGTTTACTAAGAAATAAAGGAGAAAAATCTAAAACATTTGTATCCAACAGACATCTCCCACACAGATTGAATCTTTAACCCACACTTGGCATCTTGAGTTACAAGAAAGAATTCTCATCGCTCCAATTTTGCTCATTGTTATAGGACAAGTGGAAGCTTTTACATTGGTGGAACTCAAAAACTCTTAGAAAACAAGAAGGAAAATTCGTCCATAAATGGTGCATGGTTTTGAACACTCCCAAAAGACCTTCAAAAGCTCTCTTTTATCTCTTCAAACAAGGCATATTCTATATACATATAGAACTTACATTCTAAAGGTTAATTTGCTTGGATATACTAAAGAATTGAAGGTGTTTTGTCACTTATTAATATTCACTCAACTTCGAAGATAGAAGAAAACAAGGTGAATAATTCATTACTCTGGTTTACTTGCATGCATAAAGTTTCAAATAAGTTCAAGCAAAGGTATGTGTTTTGGATATTGTTAAAATGATTTCTTGCATAAGAAGTGCTAGAGTCCCTCTACCCATTTTGTATTGTTTGCTTTGCTTTGATCCATGCTAATTGCTATGGATTAATGAAAGATTGGAAATCCGATAAAAGCTAACCGGAAATTGTCATGATTCTATTGTGTTGCCACTACCATATTGATATTTGAAAGGCAATAAGGCACCACGGGTAGTAGGAACTTCTAGTATTTAGGCCATATAATCCATTCAAAAGGTTTGTGCATCTTAAGGTTCTTAAGATTGTAACATGAAATGATTTTTCTATAACCATTTGGTAAACCGAAATGATGTATTACTCACGGGGTATTTTATGCTCACTTTATATGCATTTAACATTTTGTAGATGATCAATCGAAGGATACATGAAAAGAAAGCCGAGGAGTGGAGGCTACCTCACAACGGGAGCAAGATTATGCATGTGGTCGAGATGGATACTTGGGCCTATTATGAGGATGAACCAATATTTGTAATGTACTTGGAAACCACTTATGGGTTTGAGATCTTTTGTGCCTACTACCTCAATCTTTTGCATCATGATAAGGTTATGAGGGAGAGGCCTATGTTCCTTGTTTAATAGAAGAAGATATAATGATAGAAGTAAGTCAAGTATATGTATGAGAACTTAATAACTAAATAAAACTTGACTTGTAAGGTAACAATATAAAAACAGCTTTTGCAACAAGATTGGGAGCCCCATTTTCACATGTAAGGGCCTCCTAAGTTTGTGCTCGGTTATATATATAAAGTGGCTTTTATTTGGAGTATGTCTTGTTCTTTGAAATAAACTAAATATAAGGAATGACTCACATAACATAGAATTGTTTGATCTTAAGAATGTAAACAAATTTTCTTCGATATTGTCTCGTTATAAATACTATAACTTTAAATGAGTTGAAGATGTCAAACAACACCACCTTATCTGATGAACAAAAGAAAATTGATTGATAAGTCTTACCCCTCAATTTTGACATGAGTAAAAATTTGTATTTAAAACACTTTCGGCATATGGATTAAATAACAACTCATCGATATATTGAAGGGTTTGACAAGAATGGTATCAGAGCATCGTTCCAAGGGGCGATTACATGCATATCTTACTCGTGTGAGACATCCTCTAGTCGGCTTGCAAGTAAGTGACCAATTAGCAAGTTATAAGTAGCATATGTATATTTGTATAGTTCCTTAAGGTAAGATTATTAGTTACAATATAGATGGAATTGAAGTTTTTGGTATTTGATTATATGGATTTACGTTACTTTAGAACACTAATTTGAAAGTATGAATTGTGGACTTCAAATATAGGAGTAAATCCTCAAGGAAAAACAACCTTGAAAAAACTTCAATGAAAAAGAAAATTGGATGAAAAGATACTATACGATCTCTATCCATGCTAGATTATGCTTTAGAATCAAGATAATTACATGAAAATGACACAAAGGAACAAAACTATGAAAATTGGCCATTTCAGGATAGCCCACGGTGGACCGCAGAATGCATTCTGTGGCCTACCCGCAGGTAACAGAAAATTTTTTTCCGGAATCTGATTTCTTCCATGCGCCCACAAGGAATTAGTCCATGCGACCGCATAGCATTAAAAACAGCCTTTTCTGAAATTTCCCCGAACTTCCTATTTTCGTGCAGATCAGTTCAAAACAATTATTTTACGACTTTTGAACCTTGAAATCGACTTTTACACCAAATTGACCCCTTTTTGTAGAAAGATTTCTTTTAACTGTATACTACCCTAAGTCAAATGTAGTCTTATTAATTTTCCTTTAGATTTGATATAATAACTTCTTTGACATTTTAAGTCATTGAGCATATAATGAGACCCACCAATGTGTAAAATACATTTTGATATATTTTTATATGATTAATAAAATTTTTCAATTTTGATCAATTTATTGAAGTATAATTTTGAGGAAAAAAACTAAGTTTTAATATCTCAAAATTAATTTATGAATTGAATTGTTAAGTTATATATATATATATATATATATATATAATTTTTAAGTTGTTAATTTCATAATAAAGCTTATACATACTTAAGCCATGATTTTATACATGTCATTATTAATTGATTAAATGTCTCATTTTAATAAATTTGGAAATTTATTGGTATTATATGGTTGTAAATGACCAATATGGCTGATTAAGGGGTAAATTGTTAAATAGTCTACAGTGCTAGATTTTAACTCAGACTTCTAAATTAGTGATCGGGCATAGAAACATATCTCAGGAAGAAAGCACCGATCAGACTGTAGAACATTTGACTCAGCTTGTGAACCAACAAGCCTGTCAAATTGATCAATTACTCCAATAAAATTCTAACGGGGAGTCATCTCAAAACAAAGATGATAAAAATAGTGCAACAGAACGATTCCTTCGCCTCAAACCCCCTATTTATGAAGAAGCAAAGGATCCAATAGAAGTAGAAACTGAATACGGACGGTTGAAAAAATGTTCACGTATACTCATGTTTCCAATCCTGAAAAAGAAAATTGCACTACTTTTATGTTGAAAGGGAGTGCCAGATACTAGTGGGATACTTTACTGAGTATGGGAGAAATCGAAGTAATGACTTGGGAGGAGTTCTGTACTAAATACTTCTCTACTACAGCCAGAAATCAGAAATTGAATGAATTCATCTATCTTAAGCAAAATCAAATGACAGTGTTAGAATATGCTCAGAAATTTGAGGACTTATCTCGATTTGCCACCCATATGTTGGGCACAACGGAACTAAAGGTAAACCGATTTATTGAGGGGTTGAAGTCCGAGTTGGCTAGAGATGTAATAATGTCTCGAATTCAAGGATTAAGCTTTACTGCTATTATGGACCGAGCCTTACTTGCGGAACAGGCAGAGTCAAAAATTTTTCGGGCGAAGAAGAATCGGGCCTGTTATTCCCAAGGCTCAAGTAGTAATAAAAAATAGAGTTCTTCTGGGAAAAATGGAAATAAGGGAAATAAAAGACCCTATGGAAATGCAAAGGGCTAAACCAACAATAAAAAACCAAATACTCAAGGAGAGTCAATGAGGAACAATGTATCACAGTGCCCAACCTGTAATAAAATACATCTGGGCCCTTGTCGAAAAGAATTGGGTCTTTGCTATGGATGCGGCAAAAAAGGGCACATGGTTAGAGATTGCCCAACAAATCCAAAGCTCAACAACCCTACAGGAAAGGTTTTTGCCATAGTCCAGCCTGACACCACTACTAGCAATGACATCATCACAGGTACGATCCATATTTATGGTAGACCTGTGTATGCTCTATTTGACTCCGGCGCTACACATTCATTCATTTCTTACAATGTTGCTCAAGATGCAAATTTTGCAATATTTTCAATGTCATCAGAAATGAATGTTAAATTGCCTTCCGGAGTGACTCATATAGCAAAGGATTGGATACCTAATGCAAAAATTCAAATAGGACAGGATATATGCTCGGTAGATTTAATTCTCTTCAACCTCATAGATTGGTTATCCAAACATGGTGTGACTATTGATTGTCGAGCCCGAACATTGAAATTGTCAGAAAAGAACCCCATATTATTTTCCAAGCCTCTGAAAAGCACCCGAACAATAATCTCAGCCTTCCAAGCACATAGACTCTTGAAACAAGGTCATTTGGAATTTTGGGTTAGCTTACATCAAATTAAGGCTGAAAATTTCGTCTCACCTTCATCTTTGTCTATAGTTCAAGAATATCTGGACGTATTTCCTGATGAATTACCCGGATTACCCCTGGACCGTGAGGTCGAATTCGGTATTGAGATATATCCTGGTACGGAACCAATTTCCAAAGCTCTGTATCGTATGTCACCAACTAAATTAAAGGAGCTTCAAACTCAATTAGACCAACTGCTCAGTAAAGGCTTCATTCAACCAAGCACATCTCCTTGGGGTGCACCCATTCTATTCGTAAAGAAAAATGATGGATCTATGAGGATGTGTATCGATTATCGAGGGTTAAATAAAGTTACAATAAAGAACAAATACCTTCTCTCACGTATTGATGATTTATTGGATCAACTTAAAGGGTCAGTAATCTTTTCAAAAATTGATTTACGATCGGGGTACTGTCAATTGAAAATAAAGGAAGAGGATATTCACAAATCCGCCTTTAGCACAAGGTATGGACATTTTGAATTGTTGGTCATGCCCTTTGGCTTAACAAATGCTCCTGCAGCTTTTATGGATCTTATGAATCGAGTATTCAAGAAGTATTTAGATGAATTTGTGATCGTGTTTATTGATGATATCTTGATCTATTCAAAGTGTTGAGAAGACCACATCAAGCACTTACATTTGGTTTTACAAACTTTGAGAGAAAAATAACTGTACGCAAAATTCTTAAAATGTGACGCTCTTCCGATCTCTGAGAAAGTGAATTTCATTGGTCATGTTGTGAATCAGAAAGGGATTCCAGTTGACCCAAGTAAAGTAGAAGATGTAATAAACTGGCCTCAACCTAGGACTCCTACCGAAGTACGAAGTTTCTTAGGATTGGATGGGTACTACAGGCGATTTGTCAAAGATTTTTCAAAAATTGCAGTTTCTCTTACAGGTTAACCAAGAAAAATGTACAGTTCAGCTGGACTGAGGACTGTGAAAGGAGCTTCGAAGAGTTAAAAAAGCGGCTAACCATGGCTCCCATCTTTACCATTCTTGAGGAAAGTGGTAAGTTTAGTATTTACAGCAATGCATCCAAGTACGGACTCGGATGCGTGTTAATGCAAAATGACAAAGTCGTGGCTTATGCATATAGACAATTGAAACCTTATGAAAAGAACTACCCCACACATGACTTAGAACTAGCCGCTATAGTGTTTGCCTTGAAGGTTTGGCGACACTATCTTTATGGAGCAAAGTGTGAAATTTATACGGATCATAAAAGCTTGAAGTATTTCTTTACCCAGAAAGAGCTGAATATGCGACAACGAAGATGGCTTGAATTGGTAAAAGACTATGATTGTACAATCAATTACCACCCAGGAAAGGCAAATATGGTAGCCGATGCTTTGAGTCGAAAAGCCATCACAAATGAAAAGAAACCTAAGGAGTTGCAGCGGGAAATTGAAAAATTCGAGTTAGAAATCTTGCCAAATGGGGGTGCAAAGCTAAGAGCTATGACTGTAAAACCAACATTAATGGAGCAGATTAAAGAAAGGCAAGAGACTGACTCATTTGTTGAGAAGATACGGGACAATTTGAATAATGAAAAAGAATCCCGTTATAATATATTAAGCCAAAGGCTATTGAGATACAAAGATAGAGTGTATGTACCAGAAATAAGAAAAATACGAGAATGTGTTTTGGAAGAGGCGCATAGCACACCATACACTCTACATCCGGGTTCCACAAAAATGTATCTTAATATAAAGAAATTACATTGGTGGTCAAACATGAAGCGACATATTGCGGAGTTTGTCGCTAAATGCCTCATATGTCAACAAGTCAAAGCAGAACATCAACAACCAGCGGGAACATTACAACCATTGGAGATTCCCGAATGAAAATGGGAGAAAATAACAATGGATTTTTTTAGTGGATTACCAAGAGTCATCAAAGGATATGATGCTATATGGGTAATCGTTGACTGTCTAACAAAGTCAGCACACTTCATACCCATTAAAATGACATTCAAAATGGAGCAACTGGACAAGTTGTATATCCGGGAATTGTAAGATTACATAGTATTCCAATTTCCATTACTTCAGATCGAGACCCGCGATTTCTATAGCGATTTTGGAAAGAAGTTCATCAAACCTGGGGGACAGGATTAAATTTTAGTATGGCTTTCCATCCCAAAATGATGGTCAATCTGGACGAACCATCCAAACTCTTGAAGACATGCCCCGAGCGTTTGCTTTAGAATTTCTACAAAAACAGGATCATTATTTTCCATTGGCAGAGTTTTCATACAACAATAGTTACCATTCTTCAATTCAAACGACACCGTACGAAGTATTATATGGAAGAATATGCAGATCGCCATTGTACTGGAATGAAGTAGGAAAAAAGAAAATAATTGATTCAGAGATGATGGAAAGAATGATCAAAGTGGTGGATACGATAAAGAAAAGTTAAAAGCCGCACAAGACCGTCAAAAAAGTTACGTGGATCAAAGATGATGGCCATTGGAATTTAAGATTGGAGATCAAGTATTTGTCAAAATATCTCCAATAAATCAACTTTTTCACTTCGGGAAAAGAGGCAAATTGACTCCTTGGTACATTGGGCCATTTGAAATAACAGGCGAAGTGGCCTATGAATTGAAATTGCCCGAAAGAATGAGTCAGATTCATCCGGTGTTCCATATTTCAACATTAAGAAAATATATGCCGGATCCTTCTCATGTACTGTCAGAAACACCTTCTGACATACAACCTGACTTAACCTTGAAAGAATGACCGTGAAAATCTGATGCGGGAGACAAAAAGATTGCTTAATAAAGAAGTACCCCTCGTCCGCGTATTGTGGAAAAGTAAAATCTTGGAAGAGGAAACGTGTAAATGAGAGGATGATATGAGAAAACAGTATCCCGAGTTATTTACAGGTAATTCTAAAATTTTCATGACGAAATTTTTTTAAGGGGGTAGATTGTAATACTCCAAGTACTTCTCTATGTTAATAGTGGCATCTTAGGAATAATAATTGGTTTTAACATTTAATTATAAGTAATCGATGAATAAATCTAATAATTGGATGACTAGTTGAGACATTTTATAAGAATTTGAAGACATTTTTGTTTGTTTGATGATTACTCGAATGTATGTCAATTACCCCATCGGTTACGGAAAATTTGTTAAAAGAACAACTAAACTTAACCAGGTAGTAAATTTTGAGTCCGAAAAGATGCTTAAAGTAAAGATGTGATGTCTCACTAGTATAGTCAGAAATACAAGGACTTAATTATAAAGTTCAATAGGTAAAGGGCTTTACTAAGAAATAAAAGAGAAAAATCTAAGACATTTGTATCCAATAGACATCTCCCACATTGATTGAATCTTTAACTCACACTTGGCATCTTGAGTTAAAAGAAAGAATTCTCATCCCTCCAATTTTACTCATTGTTATAGAACAAGTGAGAGCTTTTACATTGGTGGAACTCAAAAACTCCTAGAAAATAAAAAGGAAAATTCGTCCATAAATGGGCATGGTTTTGAACACTCTTAAAAGAAATTCAAAAGCTCTCTTTTATCTCTTCAAACAAGGCATATTCCATATACATATAGAACTTATATTCTAAAAGTTAATTTGCTTGGATATACTAAGGAATTGAAGGTGTTTTGCCACTCACTAATATTCACTCAACTTCCAAGATAGAAGAACTTTGGTTTACTTGCATGCATAAAGTTTCAAATAAGTTCAAGCAAAGATATGTGTTTTGGATATTGTTAAAATGATTTCTTGCATAAGAAGTGCTAGAGTCCCTTTACCCATTTTGTATTGTTTGCTTTGCTTTGATCCATGCTAATTGCTATGGATTAATGAAAGATTGGAAATCCGATAAAAACTAACCGGAAATTGTCATGATTCTATTGTGTTGCTACTACCATATTGGTATTTGAAAGGCAATAAGGCGCCATGGGTAGTAGGAACTTCTAGTATTTAGGCCCTATAATCCATTCAAAAGGTTTGTGTATCTTAAGGTTCTTAAGATTGTAACATGAAATGATTTTTCTATAACCCTTTGGTAAACCGAAATGATGTATTACTCATGGGGTATTTTATGCTCACTTTGTGTGCATTTAACATTTTGTAGATGATCAATCGAAGGATACATGAAAAGCAAGCCGAGGAGTGGAGGCTACCTCACGACGGGAGCAAGATTATGCATGTGGTCGAGACGAGATCGGACCTATTATGAGGATGAACCAATATTTGTAATGTACTTGGGAACCACTTATGGGTTTGAGATATTTTGTGCCTACTCCCTCAATCTTTTGCACCATGATAAGGTTATGAGGGAGAGGCCTATGTTCCTTGTTTAATAGAAGAAGATATAATGATAGAAGTAAGTCAAGTATATGTATGGGAACTTAATAACTAAATAAAACTTGACTTGTAAGGTAACAATATAAAAACAGCTTTTGCAACAACATTGGGAGCCCCATTTTCACATGTAAGGGCCTGCTAAGTTTGTGCTCGGTTATATATATAAAGTGGCTTTTATTTAGAGTATGTCTTGTTCTTTGAAATAAGCTAAATATAAGGAATGACTCACATAACATAGAATTGTTTGATCTTAAGAATGTATACAAATTTTCTTCGATATTGTCTCGTTATAAATACTATAACTTTAAATGAGTTGAAAATATCAAACAACACCACCTTATCTAATGAACAAAAGAAAATTGATTGATAAGTCTTACCCCTCAATTTTGATACGAGTAAAAATTTGTATTTAAAACACTTCAGGCATATGGATTAAATAACAACCCATCGATATATTGAGGGGTTTGACACCCCTGTCCCCTCCAATAATAAATTGACATATCTTATATTTTTACACTTATGCAATTGTTAATTTAACACCCCAAACATTCCCTTTATAACACTTGACCATTACGTGTCTCCCACCCCACCACACCCCACGGAGTCAAAGTAACCGGCAGGGCAATAACAAGTGTAGCCGGTACCTCCCGTACAGTGAGACGATGACTGTTACAGATGCTCAGTGTCCAGCTTCAACGCCATTAGCCCTCACCAAAATCCCTACCCACACCCGATTGTAGTCGATGGCAAAAAAAAATGAATTCAGGTTAGGGACAAGTAAGATCAGATCTGATTCAAATATGAATCAGATTTGATATTTTATCCCCACCATGAACCTTGGCACCTCTATTTTACCTATGAGTGATTGCAATCGTCAAGGAACCCAAAAAAAAAATCAGACAGCCATACTTTCTCTTGGCTTTTGCAGTAATGGAAATTTGAAAAAAAATTTCTTTTATGGTTCTAAAAAGATATGCTTCCAAAATCCAGATCTTTAATCCATCCAAATATATTTTCATATTTTCTACTATTTTTTTTATACGGTTTGTTTTATCAAAGTGGCATGACCCAATGATGTCAATGAAGATGGTGATATTGGTGCCGGCGGTGACAGCAAAAATTGACAGTGTTTCCAAAGGTGATGAACAATGTTGGTGGCTTGTGGTGGTGGCTGTCGGTCAAAGTGAAGAGTTTAGTGTAGGATGTGTTTGGAGGATAAATCAAAAATATGTTCAGCTGTAAAAATTTGATGATATGGCAAATTTTTACTGGTGGGACAACATTTGGGACAGCTTTTGGAGACAGCAAATTTGAACTCTGAAATGATAAGTGGAATTAAATAATTGAATAAAAGACCCACTTAATTCAACTTATCATTTAATGACACCTTGATATGGTGCCAAGCACCAGTAGTGCTAAATAACATTACACCTAAAATTATAATTTTATCATTTTATTCTCTCTTAGTTCACAACATGTAGAAAATGACATAGCATCAGGTGTCTAATATTGTAATCTTACTAGATAGAGATGTAGTAAAATATGATATGTGACTGACCCCTTCCGTAAATCTATTTGTACAAACAGTGATTATGATCAACGACTAGACTTCTGGTATCGTTTGGACACTAAATAGTATAGAATAATATTAGCCGATGATGTGATTTATAGAATAGTAATGTATTCAAATCAATGTTTACTGTCTAATACCATTGGAGCTTAGGCATTTGGTAATTGAACGCTACTAGTATTTATTAAATCCTGACAGTAAAAATAATAATAATAATATGAAATTTTACAACGGTATCCTCTCAATCTATGAAGTATGAACACGCCCCTGAATTTCTTTCCTGAGTCGCGCTTTCTGAATTAAAATTAAAATTTAAATAAACGGCTACACATTCGGCAAATCAGCAAAGAAAGAGAATAACGGTAGCCGCTCGGCGGAATGACCGGACAACTTCACCAGCACGACTGATTATTCCTTTTTACTGAATACCCAAAATCTCTCGCACTTCATTATCGTTTTATCTTCAATTATATATGACTAAATCGAACGAAGAATTTGATTTCTCAATCATCAAGTGAGATCCCATTCGTATGGCTGCGAATCAGAGTCCGAATGCAAACAATGCAACGCCAATTTTACTTCCGGAGATCGGACCAGATGGAATTCCTCGAGAATCCCCGGTTATCGCATACACGGAAAAGGTTATCTCATTATGTAAATATAAATGTAAATGCAGCATATAAAATTATGAATTGGTTTTGTAGGCTACTAATTATTGTTGCCTCGGTTTCAGGTAATAGAAGAAGAACAGCTTCAATTGAGAAAGTAAGTTGATTTTAATTTTTTTTCCTCTCTCTTTTTTAACTAGTTCAGTTGTCTAAGAATTCGAATCCATGCTTACTCATTTTTTTTTTTAAATATATATATATATATATACTTTTTTGCTTTGGCCTGTTAATCCTAGCTATCTAGTTCTTAACCATGCCAAGGAAACAGACTTAAAGCCGGCGCTTAACTTCAGAAAATGATGTGCAGGATATTAGGATTGGTTTTATTTCCTGATGATCTTTATAGGCTTCTTTACGTTGATAATTTCCTTTCAAGCTTGCCTGAAATTAGGAGTAAGAAATTTCATAGGCATATCTTGATCTTATTGGGAGGCATTGGGTGGAGATTGCTAGAGAAATTATTTTGTATCTGCAGATTTTAAAATACTGTAGAAGAAGAGATTACAAAGGACTATCAGAGGGAAGATGGAGAGTGGAGTGTGTGCATCAAAGGAAGCCACAGAAGCGACCAAACCAGTTAGCTGTTCCCTTTCACCCAATATACAATAGTATGTGGATTATAGTTGATGTGTTCCTAATGGCATTTTCAATTGGTTTTCATAATGAATATTTTGAAATGCTTTTTTTTTGTTTTTTTTGCTTAATAATAGCAATTAGCAAGTGTGGAGAGTGATGCACAAGCAAGACTTATTGATAAGTTCATTGAGCAATATTTGCACACCATGAAAATCAAATGATAATTGCATGGATCGAATGGTAATTTGTTGCGACTCTAGATTCCTAGCATCAATTGAAATATTTTGATTAAGGAGATTTTTTTGCATGATTATAGTTGATTTCCATGGCTGAGTAATGGGCTGAGTAATGGGCATGAAATCATATGTGCTAGTTTGCTAGAGAAGAGTGTAATTCAGTTAGTTGATTTACTCTTCTTTCTTGTTCATTTCAGGCATTAGTATTACTTCCGCATCTTACAAATTATGTGCAGGGAAATGACTTTTTCCAATTTCTATTCTAAAACAAAAATAGAAATGTAATTGAGGCTGTCATTGTCAAGGAGATGGAAAAAAGCTATTTTTGACTGGTTTTGACTTGGTCTTCTTCATTTATTATGCTTCAGTTATGTCATAGAGGAACTTAGAATGAATTTACTGAAGATTATTAGATTTGAAACTTTTTGCTCACTTTGAGAATTAAGTTCATAAACGGTGGATTAATGTCACTATTCTATCCTCAAGATGAGGTTCCATGAGATGGTTTTCTATCGAATCTCAAGTCTGGGTGAATCACTATGCCAGTTCATTTGCTGCTAGACTGTGTAAATTTTATCCTTGGAAATACTAAATATTTTGATGAGTTGGTAATTTTTTGAGTCAGAAATGGGAGAAATACACACTTGGATGATGAAAGGTAACGAATTCCGGTTAGCAGTTCATATATGTGAACTTCAGCTGCTAAATCTATGCAAGCGCTGTGTGTGATATGCTAAGCATCAGCTGTTGAGTATTCTTTTCCAGTTCTTGATACTATACGTTTTCAAGATGGATAGTCACTTTTCTCCGGTTTTTCACAACATTTTTCTTACCAGCTTCATTCTGTACCCTTGTATTATCTGCTCTGTTCCCAATCCGCACACATTAAAGCAATGGAAGGAGTTCAATAACATTCTTGAAGTCCCAATACAGAATAGCTACTCTAAAATGCACATTCTCTGAGATTGAACATGAACTATCCATCATAATATAAAGTTTAGCAGATTTATCTAAAGAGGTATTATACATCCAGGGAAACTTATCTCTACAGAACTCTCCATGGATTCCACTAATCTAGTAATATACTTAAATATTTCCGCGTCCAATGGCCATTTGCTGAAGCCATTACATCAAAAGGTTCATTCCTGGGTTGCAATCATATTTTTATCATAGATTCATTTTGTTTCCCTTTACACACACCCAAAAACACTCATATGAGTAGATCGGAAGTATCAACTGCATCAGAGTTTTGGTTGGATGTTTCTTATCGGGTGATGTTCATGGAATCTTTGGTATATCTGTTTAGATACATTCAAGAAAATTATACCAAGATTCGTGATGTTGAAAGAGAATTGGGAAATCTCACACTGGAGATGAAGCTTACAGCTGGACCAAAGAAAGCTGGTATGCGCTTTGGTATTCCCACTTCCTCTATTATATTATCCTTCTGTTGAGTTTAACTGAGAGATTACTGTCATTTGCATTCAATCTCAGCACTTGAACACATGCGAAAGAAAATAGAATGGTCAACTGAGAGAATTCGTGCTGCTAAGCTAAATGAAGGAAAAGCTAGAAAGGTCTGTATTTTTAGATATATAGATAATTTTATATATCTTTGATGACTATATATGGTATTTAACTATAGTCATGGCAGAGCTGTTTCCATACTTATATCACACTGTCGTTTCCATTGAGAAAATTTAGCTCATTCTTATTTCATGATAATCCCATGAATGAATTAAATGTTATATTGTTGTCAAAGAACATATAGATGGAGACTGGGCTTGGGTTGTTGGAAAGGTGATATCCTGATTTACCTGCACAAGTACAGTATATAAAGTGGTATATAGCACGAAGGCTTGACATTTAGAGTCTTCATGGATCCTTGTGTTAAGGGTTCTTGTTTATTCATTTCTCTGCACTTTGTTACCAAGATACAAGGAGAAGTAAAAAAGCTTCGAATAAGAAATTGGCATATTATAAGAAACCTAAGATGCCAAATGTGAAGGAAGCTTAGAATAAGAAATTGGCATATCATGAGAAACCTAAGATGCCAAATGTGAAGGAACCATTTTACTGTCTTCATTACAGTTTTAGTCTCTCACTTACCACTTGCAAAATGACTTTTAGTTTTTATAATATCATTTGTGTTCAATATCTGAACAATAACAAATGGATTAGATTTGAAAAACCAGACCTGTGAGGTTTTCATATATATTTTTTTTTAAAATAAATGATCGATATAAAAGTTACGTGTTTAGATCTGTGTTCATTACTCACTCTAATTCAGCCAAATCTGCAATGAGCTTCTAATTAAAAAATAAATAAATAAATCTGCAATGAGTTTATTAGATTACTATATGAATATTCTGGATATTCCTACACTTTTTGTTTGTGACATGAAATGAAATCAATTACTTAAAGTTATATTAATTTATCTTATATATTATTTCAGATAAAAAAAAAAAAGTTTCTTTAATTTATTGTGACCAGGAATATGACAGAAGTTGTTAATTTGAAGGAAAAGTTATGTACCATAGTCTATAGAACTAGAAGTATGAAAGGAAAAATTCAGAAGATAGTTGTGTATTTTTCATCTTATTGTAATTTCACTGGTGCTCTTTCGACCATGTGGTCGGAATTATGGTGATAAAGTTGCTTAATAGTGCTAATGGAAGTCCATAATATATCACTCACTGCCTAAAATGTAAAGATTTGAGGAAAGCAGTTCTGTTGACAGCTTATATGGTTGATCCATCAAGGGGCAAGGAACTTTGAGAAACATCTTTTCAGTTTTTTGTGTTTTCTTAAAGCACGTGTTCTTTTTGAAACATAAAAACCAATAATATCTAGCAGATAGTGCGAATTAACTTTACAGTTTCTCATTCCTCTGACTTCAGAGCAAGAGCAAAGGTTCTTAATGTGCACTTTATCTCCTATCTTTCCTCACAAAAGATGTTCTTAGTGCCGCTAGACTCAATCTCCTCTACTATAATTATTGTGTTTAAGGCTTGTTTAGGTTACCCTAAATTTTGTTTAAGAGTTCAACTGCTCAAATTCATTTTAGATCCACATTCTCCATAAAAAATTGAGTTTGACATTTCCCTCAGATTTCTCCCACAGAACTGCACATTCTCCAAAAAATCATTTTGTAGAAAATCTTATTTCATAAAACCTACACTAAGCCAGTGTTTGTTCTGTTTGCCTGTTGCTTCTTGCTATGCACTGTATGCTAGGCTTGGGAAGCAGCATCACAAGCTGTAAAGGATGAAGAAGCGACCAAACAGAAGCTCTGTGAAGACTTGAATAAACTGGTAGATATTTCATTTTACTGAATCCTCAAATTGTTCACTTCACCATATATTTCCTAGAACTAATTTTCATTTACAGGTACAGGAAAGTAGCAATGCGCAGTATGCTAGACTGGAAGAGCTGAAGAGGCGTTTGGAGGCCTTAAATCCAGGCAGATCATCCAGTCATGTACAATCTGTAAGATCTAATGTTTAATTGTTTTTCTTCAGAATGATATTTGAACAAGAATGGCATCTTTGATGTTGACATAGTGACTCATCAATCACAAAAGTAAAAAAATGCAGTCATGCATGTGGTTCCCGGTTGTAAGTCATTCAAATTCTTCATAATAAATGTGATGCAAGGAGAAAATTCGGAGCTGACAGGGAAAACTCATTGCAATTAACTTAAATTCTGAGTATGCAAAATTTTCATTAACTAGAGACTGCTCTCAAATAATTTAAAACTTATTCCCATAAGTTTGATTTTACCGAGTTGCTTTGGCATTTAGTATCTCACACCTTTCTTTTCTTGATCCTGATGAAAAATCAACTCTTTGTTCTGATTAAAATGAAGACCGATACAGTATTTTATGATTTTCAAAAAGAAAAACATCCACGATGGGCATCATGCAAGGATATGTTTTTGCCTCTGGCCACCTACACCACACTCCACCCTGCATTAGCGTTTTGCAGTTAATCTCTATAGAGAAGCAAGCATTTCTAGAAAATAAAAGCAGCACACACTTTGATGAACATCAAGTTCCATGACTCTGGCTTGAATCTCATGTTAGGATGGGAACCCAATGGGACCTGCAAAGCATAGTATAACTCAGGAAACTTCCACAGTAAATACATCAGAATCAGCTGCTGGATTGGCTGCTAATACAACCAGTCGAGGGACTGTTCACCAAACAAATAGCCAGAACCCACAATCTTCTCTCGATGTTGATGGAAGAGGGAAGAAGAAAATTATGGCCGCTGGAAGAGGAAGGGGATTAGGAGCAGTGCCTAAGGTTAGAGGATCAGTACCACCTGGTTGGACTGGGGCAGGGTTTGATGTGGACGGCAGAAGCTGAGAGTGGCTACTTTAGAATTTCTCCTCTATGGTGAAATTTTTGGTGCCAGAGTTTAAGACGTTTTCAGCTACTTAATATGGCTCATTCCGGTTTTTACTTTTATTTCGTATTCGTGTTCATGTTCTTTTCTATATCCTTGAAACTTTGGTTCCTAGTCAAAGATTGTCAATGTATTTTTCTTTCAACTTTTCGTGAAAGCTAGTGACTAAAATCATAAAATCTCCTGGATATGTATAATTCTGGAAAAGAGAATTATGAATATGAATACATGATGTCTTGGTTCTTATCATATAGAGTATGAATCTGTTCATCCAAAGAGTTCCTGAGCTTTTTAGAAGATGACGAACAGAGAATGGCATAAGCATCCGCACAGTTGGATATGAAGATTTAACAAATCACACGCCCAATAAGATGGAGTTACTTCTGATTGAAGGTTTTACGGTAGTGAAAAGACTTTGTGTCTATTGTTTTATGAGTTCTGGGACTATACTAGTTTCAGCTTGTTTGTATTTACCTCTCATCTTATATGACATTCCAGAAAATAGCTTTTCTACTGTCATTTATCTTGAAGGTAACTTAACTTATTTACTTGCAAGTGAACTTCTTAAGACTTAGCAAACCATGTTGTGGTCCCGTCTTTCAGCATGATTTCTCATGTTGATACGGCATCATTTGTTGTAAGTATATAAGCATCTTTGTGTACCATATTGATGGAAATTTTAATACCTCTTTTTGTGAAACGAGTCTGATCATTATATTCTTTTCTTTCTGAATTTGCCCGCACATTGGAAGAGTACTTTTGTGACCAGTGCTTAATTCTTTAGTCAAAGATATGTCTATAGTTGAAAAAAAACATAATTAGCGAACATATATTTCAATAATTGCACTAAAATTACCAAATAAGTAGATCATTATGAACCAGAGATATATTTCTAGCATATGAAACTCACGTTTAAAATAGCTTCATTATTAGTTGACATGTTTTGCTGTTGGATTAGACATACCTTAGTAGGATAATCCTTATATATTCATTTCTCTACCCTTTTTCTAGTCTAGTATATGAAGCTGATATATGATAAATGCTCGAGTTAAATTTCAATTTACCTTTTTCACCAACCATTTTCAGAAGCCATAATGCACCAATAATTGCTAAGAAATCACTATCACTAATCTTTCCTAGCTAAGGAGTTGTACCACTAGTCAAGTTCCACAGGACAGCTTGATGATTTTTCTTTTGAAGATTCAGCTGAGATAACATTATGCCATGTGCATCAATTAATATTCAGATTTGGATATTAATTAATATTCAGATTTGAATATGCGTAAGTTTATTTGACTTTTTATGCAGTTTTAGCTGTTGATATATTTAGGTAAATCCTGTTAATTACGTTTGAATGTGCATATTCAGGTCATTTAATTATTATTTATATTTTCAAATTTTCCCACTTCAATTTGTCCATAACAGCGTACTTTCATGTGTCTAAAATTTGTTGAAAAATTATTTTTGATTATACGTTTGAGAAAGGAACTTAAGATTCATATTTAAGGCCACCACACATTCTTTAGTACAGTTTAGTTCCCACTTCCCAGTTGAGAGAAATATATAAGCTTTGTATGCTCATTTGCGATTTGATTGATGTTTCTAGTCTCATTGATCATTGCATTAGATATCTATTAAATGATAGAAAATCTTATTAAATGGAATTCTTTTCAGTTTTTATTTAATACAGTTTTTGCGACTGTGGACCGACCCTCCCTATGCAGGCATATAACTAAGCAGTTGGGTCACTGTTGTTTGTAACACTACTAGAAAAGGAGGCAATAGTAAGGAACATTTCCGTTGGTGATACTAGGATTTTTGTTGGAAACCGCAATTAACAACAAACTTTTTTCCGTTGGTAAATTCCGTTGGTAAAACCCCCGCTGGAAAAATTACTAACGAAATTTGTCTCGTTGGTAATTTTCCAACGGATTGCCAACAATTTTCTCCGTTTGAAAATTACTAACGGAATTACATAGTAACAGAATTTCCAATGATCTTTTATGTTGCAAATTACCAACAACTTCAATTCTGTTGTAGATTACTAACGAACTATCATTACTATTTCCGTTGGTAATCCCAACAACAAATTAAAAATAATAATAATAAAAAATAACTACGTTATCATGTAATTATAGAAAATGAAAGTACAATTCTTATTGTGTACAGATCAGGTAATCAACTAAATTGCAAGTGGATTTTCATCAAAAACAATTTTGCTGAATTAAAGTCAAGGTTCATACGTACGATACTCATATTAAATCACCTAGCTAGAATAAATCACACTAAATCACTATTACAACTATTTGCTTCCATCTTCTGTCCAGCTAAATGATGATTCTATCAGCTAGACTCTTCTCATCCATCATCTCCAAATATGCCTAGAAATTTCACATCATTT
>CAVNYN010219665.1:0-16339 GCA_963692815.1 Nyctanthes arbor-tristis
ACTGATGTGCGGTATATGTCGAGAGAAAGGTGCCAACGAATCCCAAATTGATTAAATATGGAAAAAGTGATGGATTTATAAAGAATTTTGCTACCCCACCTAACAGACTAACATTTTGGGATGGAACCCCAGTTCTTTACTCTGGTATCAGAGCTAGGCCCTGACTTAATTGTGTGGGTAAACGGATAAGGTAGGCCCCAAAGTTGAACCGAGATAGTCGGAAAAAATCCATGGATGGCTTTCAAGGTGGTGACAGATGAAATATATTTCTAGACGTTGGTGAACGGAGGAGGTGGGCCTTGAAGTTGAATCGAGATAGTCGGAAAAAATCCATGTGACTCTCAAAGCGGTTGTGTTGGGCCCCAAAGTTAAATTGAGATAGTCTAAAAGAATCCATGGACGGCTCTCAAGGCGGTTGTACTCATGTAAGGTGATGATGGATGCAGTTTGATTGGAAAATAGTGGTTATGTCCACGTAAGGCAGTGATACTCGTAGAGGATTTTTTGGGCCTTAAAAGAGCAATTAGTGGTTATGTTCACGTAAGGCGGTGACACCCATGGATGATTATTTGGGCCTTAAAAGAGCAAAAGGTAGATGGATGGACTATTAGTTAAAGGGGGCCAAGATCATGTGAGACGGCTCTCAAGGCGGTTGTGCTCATGTGAGGCGATAAGGGACGCAGTTGATTGAAAAATAGTGGTTATGTCTACGTAAGGTGATGACACACACAGCAGATTATTTGGGTCTTACAAGAGCAAAAGGTAGATCGATGGACTATTAGTGAAGGGGGGCCCAAGATCATGTGATTATTTGGACCTTAAAAGAGTAAAAGAAGATGGATGGATTATTAGTTAAAAGGGGGTCAAGATCTTATGCTTTTTCATTTGAAGGGGGGTTGTCAAGAGAAAGGTGCTAATGAATCCCACCTCGGTTAGACAATGAGAAAAGTGAACTATTCTACCTGGCAAATTAACCTTATGAGAAAAGTGAGCTACTTCACTTAACAGGTTAACCTTTTGAGATGGAATCTCAGTCACTTACAATTAGAACTGGACAATCGACCGGGGCAGTTTGGTTTTGGCCCAAAACTGGAATAGAACCACCCAGAATCGGTTTTCATTTTGGCGAACCGAAACCTGGCTTGGTTCGCCGGTTTAGGCTATTTAATTACCTAAAAAGTCAGTTTTTTTGAAAACCTGCCGGTTCACGTGAACCAGTTTTTTTCCTTTTTCTTTTCTTTTATTTTCTTTCTTTTTTCTTTTTTGAAAGAAAACCGATTGAACCGAGTCAGTTCGATCAGTCTTCCAATCTGATTCAATTGAGCTAGTTTTTTTTTTTTTTTTGCCTAGTCCTACTTACAACAAACAGTCCAGCTAAGAAAACAGATCGGGCTATGAGTTTAGAGTCTAATCTCTAATCACACACAGACCACCTCACCAGACACAGGCGACGTGACAGCGTTCGGGTTCTGAACTGTTTTCGTAAAAAATCAGCTACTCATACTATATCAGTAATCTAATCTTCTAATCTAGATCTAAAAATAAAAAGGGGCCATCCTGCCCTGCCTTACAGTCTCCGCCATAAATGGGACGATCCCGCGGGGCGATGGGGCAATTTTAACGTAAACTTCGATCTGCAAAAGGGCTGTAAAAATGGAGGCGAACTCCACTTGGGACAGATGGGTTGAAGAAGCACTCACAAAGCTTGGGACCCTTAAACTCTTACGCTCTCTTAGACCCATTTACCTCCTGAACGATAATACTCATCGACCCATCTCCAATTCCGTTGAGAACTCTTCAAATTCCGTGGAAAGTTTCGAGTTTTTCGCTGGCCCCCAGAAATGGGACAGAAATTCTGTGGAGGTGAACATATCCGAAGCCACATTCCAGAAATGGCTCCATGATTTCCCCAGTTTAGGTACATTCTGAATCCTCCAATTCTTTATTTCTAATGATTTTTCTTCCCATTCGCACTTCATGAAACACTTAAAAAGCAAGAAATCTTTTTTGTCTGAGTAGTTTGCTGTTGATATTTGAAAGAAAATTGAATGCTCTATTTATCTAAATTTTACTCTTTTTTGTGAGCCTTACTATTAGCACTTGCAATTCCTTGATTTCTGTAGATTTTAGATACATTGAATTCTAATGCATTTACGACTAAGGTTTGGATGTGAAATATTGGGATTTAGTGAGAAAGAGTGAGTCTTTAATTTGATTTTTCTTTTGATTCAGTACGTTTCTACACAAATGTTTTTTGATGAATTGCCTGACTTACAACAAACGCGCGATTATGTAGTCAGGCAAAATAAATGGAATCTATATGTTAGAAAAATACATAAATAGAGATCAAATGTTGACGTGTGAATAGACATTTATTTTATTTTATTTTTTTGGCTATTTCTTTCACATCATAGGGGATGACGACCTCATGTATGGCAATGATGAAGCTGGTAACGAAGCAGCAGAAAGTTCTGGAAAGTTCAGAAAATTACTTGTCTTCTCAGGGAATGATTACTTGGGCTTGAGTTCCCACCCTTCAGTTAGCAAAGCTGCTATAAAGGCATGACACTTGACCTTTAGTTTGACAAATTTCTTGTTAACAGTTGCCAAAATATTGGCGGAGAATGTTGGCTGAGCCAGCTTGGTTTTCTCTGATAACACAGGCAGCCAGGAAACATGGAATGGGACCAAGAGGTTCTGCTTTAATCTGTGGCTACACAAACTACCATAGGTTACTAGAGTCCTCCTTGGCAGAATTAAAAAGGAAGGAAGTATGAGCTCCAACTTTACATCTACTCATTAGCTATAGTTTTAACAATGTAGACGTGTGATGAGATTTGATGTTGCAAGGGGAAGGAATTAACTCGAACTTTACATTCAATCATAACTAAAAAAAAAGTTTAATAGTTTGATGAGTCTTTAAACATTGGATTAACTTATATGAGTCTTGGATTATTAACAACCCACTAGGATGGCGGCACCATCTTTCAGATCAAAGAGATGAAGTAATCCAAGGGTTTAACTTGTTTGGTTGCATAATGCCTGAAATGTATGTAACACATTCATCAAAATTTCAATTTGAGAAAAATAGAAGAAATGTTTATGTGGGTATTTGGTGGTAATCTACTCTTTCTTCTCTACCTTCCTGCACTATTTTGACATTTCAAGCCATTTTATTATTGCCTTACTGCTAACTTAATTTTTCAAATGTAATGTTAACATATAATTTCCATGGATGAATTCCCTTAACCGAAAAAGATCACACTTTATCTTTGTTTTTGCTTATATCATAGGAAGGAAAAATCAGTTATGGTACCTATCATGAACTATAAAAAGGACATTTGTGTTTTTATCACTGTTTTATGTTGATGGTGTTCTCCGTTTTACTCGACTAAAATACCTTTTTTTCCCCAAATAACTGATTCATCACATTTCTAATGTCTTCAATATTAGGATTGCCTTCTTTGTCCGACAGGACTTTCAGCCAATATGGCCTTTATTACTGCAGTAGGAAATATTGGCTCACTCTTAGCTGGTGGTAAGCCTTCAAAGAATGAAAGAATTGCCGTATTTTCTGATGCTCTGAACCATGCCTCAATAATTGATGGTATTCGCCTTGCTGAAAGACAAGGAACCATAGCGGCCTTTGTATACAAGCACTGTGATATGTACCATCTTGACGCATTACTGTAGGTTCTTTGCCTTTTCTTTTCTTTGTTCCTGTTATTCTCTTATGATAGAATTTTGCAGATGAACATCATTATTGGGCATATGTGTTGTAACAGATCAAATTGCCTAATGAAGAAAAAGGTCGTCATCACTGATAGGTTGGTATTGCTACAAGAATGTTCAATTCTTATGCATTTGTTATGCATTTGGTTCTTTGTACAAGCACTGGTTGTTCGAGACTTTGCACATAGCTCCATCAACACAAGTCCAAAACCCACATCTGAATAAAAATGTAAAAATGATGCTTATCACTGTTATTTGCAATTTTCTTGTTTGTTTAAGAGAGCATCTTAAAGTTAAAATATGTCATAATGAGTTTATTAGGTAAGTTCTAGAGAAACCTATTGCTTTTGCCAGGAAGGTTGTATATTAGTTCTTTTGACATATAAATTGTAAAACTGAACTTTGGCATTTTAAGCTTCCCTAATATTTGGGTGTTACAAACATTGGTTGAAACTGCTAGGAAATAGAGGACGTTGAACCCAATGGAAATTAATTAAGCACTTTGTTTATGTTTTGGGTGCACTCATTGATTGGTGAAATGAGGCCTAATCTTATTTCCTTATTGAAGCTAATGTTTGCCCCATGAATTACATATACATTTCTTAGGTTGTTATGTACTTCTCTTTCTTATATGGTACATTCTTGTTCCTTTTAAAGGAGGAAGTGAAGGGAGAAGTTTCATTTACAGGGAGACCGTAGTTCTTATAGTTCGGCATTACAGTTGCATTTTTGTTTATTGTTATGTTCTTCACATTTTTTTGCTGTTAGCAGCTTGTTTAGCATGGATGGAGACTTTGCCCCAATGAATGAGCTCGTTAAGCTCCGGAAGAAGCATGGGTTTCTGTTGGTGATTGATGATGTGAGTTATTTAGTGTTTGCTTGTAAATGATGTCAGAGTATTGTATTTTGAGTTGGATAGTGATCTTGGCTTCAGATTCGAAATATTATTTGTTCTGAATACATTTAACATCACATGAATGCATTGTACTAAAATTCTCACAAGGCACAAGTATACATTGATTTTATTTCATCATTATTGCTCGTTTATGCTCTCAACATTTTGTTTTCCATATATAAAGTTCCATACCAATTGGTTCATGTGTTGATTTAACAAATGTCAGTTCTCTGAATTTTCTAGGCTCATGCAACATTTGTTTGTGGAAAAACTGGCGGAGGTGCAGCTGAGAAATTCAATTGTGAAAGTGACATTGACATATGTATAGGCACTCTAAGTAAGGCTGCAGGTTGCCATGGTGGATTCATAGCTTGCAGGTAATTCTGTGAATACATCTATTCTGAGTTTGCCCCCATCACCGAGTTTTAGCTTTAATTATTCATATTGGGTCATCTTTCCAGCAAAACCAAAATGTTAATCAATTAATTCAGCTTCTGAAAGAGGCATAGTTTCTGTTTTGCTGAATATGTAAATATAAGCTATATTTATGCCATTTCATTTACATGTCAAATGGACAGCAAAAAGTGGAAGCTGCTTATACAATCACGTGGTCGTTCTTTTATATTTTCAACTTCAACACCGGTACCTGTGGTTGCTGCTGCTTATGGTTAGATCTTCTAGTATTTGAGAATATTCATTGGCATGTTTAATCTACTCTACCATAGGTGTCACATTCCACCAATAATTTAGCCTGTGAAGCTACATTTGAATTTGATCATACCATTACCATGTTTTGCAATATATCACTTTCAGTTCCAGTTAAAACACGGAAAACTCAAAACTGAGCAGGGGGTTGGATGGGGCTTCTCTATGCGTTTATCATCTCTATATCTGATTAGGCTGCATTTTCTTGTGTGTAATGCAACTTGTGCAGCTGCTGTTATTGTTGCGAAGAAGGAGAGATGGCGCAGAATTGCTATCTGGAACCTGGTGAGAGACTTCCAAGCGTTGACAGGAATCCCTGTGACAAGTCCCATAATTTCACTTGTTGTGGGCAGTGAAGAGAAAGCTCTACAAGCTAGCAGGTCTCTCTCTCTCTCTCTCTCTCTCACACACACACACACACATTCTGTTGTTCTCCATGTAAATTTTGTGGTGTCGCTCTTAACTAGTGCAATCACTTTGAATCAGGCATCTTTTGAAATTAGGTTTTCATGTGACTGCGATCAGGCCCCCAACAGTGCCACCAAAATCTTGCAGGTTTGTTGCATTAGTCTGATTTGAACACTAGCGGCAAAATTCTAGATTGCGTCACTTGTTATCTTGATGATCCTTTTGAGTGACACTAGTAATTATGCATTCTTGTTGAGGGTGAATATTTCCAGTTATTGAACATTCGTTCACGTATATTGTCCAATGATGATTATGTAGATGCAATTACAAATATATTCCTTTTTGTACTACCAGTGGCTAATGCGGTTGTACTGCCTCAGAGAATATCAGCCGTTATTTTGTATTATTATACTATAGGGTCATAGCTTATTTGCACAAAAATATATTTTTATGTCAATTGGTCCTTCAGTGGCCAAGAATATGTGAGTGAAAGTGCTTGTGTGTGTACTTGGCCGATCACTAGAGCAAAATGGTTTTAAATGGCGTGTTTCGGGGATCAACTTCTTCGAGATTTTGTTTGGTCTACTTGTTAAGAATGCAAGTCTGAACTAGTAGTTTTTGTTTCGTTCCTACCACTTCTGGTGATTATCGATTCTTCTCCTTACAGGTTAAGAATAACTCTGAGTGCAGCACACACGTTGGATGATCTGAGAAAGCTCACAAATGCACTCTCTCAGTGTGTCAATTTCCAGGAGATCCAATTCTTATGCACAAAATGTATCCCCCGACTTTAGTGTTTGTCGATTTCTCCATCTATCTTGGAGTCCGTTCATATATCGGACTTCCCGGTGTACCAAAAATATGATTTCGTAGGAGATTTAACATTTAACAAGAGGGAATGTCGTAGTCTTTTCAGCATTAGCAGAGTCGGTTAAGGAGAAACCGAGGCAATTTATGATGAATCACATTTGTATTCCTTGAGGAACTCAAAAACCATAGTAGATTACGTTTTAAGTTCAGATTTTAAGCCTGTGTGCGCTATGCATATCCTTGTAGCTGTTTGTACTGTTATTTATTATTACAGCAATTCATTATTTTGACAGCTTTGAATTTGATCATTTGACTTGAAGTGTTACATTTTGCTGCTGTTTTGATCTTTGACAAATTGGCATTTTCCCTTTATAATATAATAACTAATAGAACTGATTAAACTCTGACTAAGATGGTAAAGGAAAATAAATAAAAATATTCTGTATTCACTACCAAAAGAATATTGAAAGATAAAATAAATAAATAAAATTACGAGCCACCGCTCTGAAATGAAATTGTTATTGAAGATGGTTAAAAAAGATTTTTTTTTTCAATTTCTTAATAAAAATTGAAATTTTGAGTTTTCAATTTAATTTAATGTATTAAACGGTTCCACACATATATTCTACATTTACAAAATAAGCTATGACACCAGAGTCATCTATTTATCATCATATATTAAAGCAGATGATCCTTCTAGAAGAAGCTTTACATTTTCCCACCCAAATCAATACCCTTTTTGGTCTTTTCCTATTTGTTTTTGGCCTTTTCTTAGGATTACCTAGATCGAGAGAGTGGTTGGGCATATAAGGAAATACGGATGTAATCGTGGTATTTTACACTTAATTAATGGAATTTTTTATGTTTTTCGTTTTGCTTTTATTTTTTTATTTTCTGTATTACTATAACAATTTTTTTGGCTTTGTTTATTAGTTGGCCGGATTCTGAATTTCTTTAAAGCATGAGATTTTGCATTTTTTATTTCAATATATTTAAACAATGTAATGCTTCGTGGTTTATACTGTCCATCCCCCCCTTTTTTTTAATTGTTGTATTTTGCACTATCATCTTCCTATTGTCTCCGTATCATAAATAATAATGTTTACTTTTTTTTGTAATGCATTAATATCGGTAACTTATATTCAAATTCATTAGATATGCTGTAAATTGTATGTCGTTTACTACGCTTGCTTTTATTTTTGGTTTTGAGTATCATTCCATTCAAGATATTCATCGCTTTGTTTTGAGCATTTATAAGACATGACAATACAAGAGGAGTTAATATGTTACACCACCTGAAAAGATATTAGTAATTTGTCTCATATCATTAATAAAACAAATTAAAGTGTTCCTATAAGGGCTTTTGTCCTTTTAGATGTGTTACGTCGTATGCAGTAATATGTGGGTCTTTTCCTAATGCATTGATGTTTGTGTTGGAGTAAAAAAAAAATACTCATGTTAGTTAATGCAACGAATGATAGTTCATTAGTGGAGTTACCTCAATCTTATTCATCTAATAACAAAATTCATAAATCAGAGTTGTTACTAACTCTTATCATGTGTGCAATTGTATATACTACAAGGACATTGGTGATCCAACATATAAGTGCAATTATTGCAAAGCTTATTTTTGGTTCAATGAAAGGATTGACAAACGATACGAAACATGTCGAAATCCAAAGTTCTCACTTTGCTGCATGCAAGGGAAGGTTAAGATTCTTTTGATGGAAGACCCGCCATTAATTTTTAAAGAACTGTTATATGTGGCAACAGTAGCAAACAACATTCGAGCATAAAACACGATATTTTCTTTTACCTAACCACAAGCTGAAGTTAAAAGTAGGAGTGCCAATCATGCTTTGGAGAAATATTGATCATACTCAAGGATTGTGCAATGAAACAAGATTAGTGATTACAAGGCTAGGGGACCATGTGTTGGAGGCTGAAATTTTATCTGGGAGTAATGCAAGTCAAAGACTATTTATTCTGAGAATGTCATTGATGCCGTCAGACATTAGACTGCCTCTTAAATTTAGGAGAAGACAATTTCCAGTTATAGTATCATACGCAATGACTATCAACAAGAGTCAAGAACAATCACTGTCACATGTTAGATTACTTGTCCGGAAGCCAGTCCTTACCCATGGCCAATTGTCTCTTGCAATCTCTAGAGTGACGAGTCATTCAGGGTTGAAAATCCTTATTTCTAATAGCAACGGCCGGGCAATCAACTCCACAACAAACGTTGTGTACAAAGAAGTTTTTCAAAATCTGTAACGATAAATGTTATTTTTTACTTTTTCCTTTTTTAGACTTTGTTTTCCAACTTCTATTGCTTTTTCATATTATTAACAAGAACTTCAAAAACTAGTTCCACATAAAAGACGAAGTTACATTTAATAGTGATTCTGCCTTTACATATGTGACCAACATTGTAAACTAGAGTACTAGAAAATTTTGCCATTTCTGATCACGCTATCACGGATCTTACTTTTCAAGCCTATCATTGATCGGTAGGAAGTACGGATACGGCTTATAAGTTGTAATAGTCCAAAATTAATCACACAAACCACTCTAAAGTCCAAGTACGACTTAAGAGTATGCATTTACTTATGAGCAATGATAGCAACTGATGTTGATCGTCAGCAGCCAAATTAGACTTCAAACTTTGCTCTCTACCAACATGTTAGACTCAACTTCAAATAAAATTTTGTACATATCCTTGTTATTTTCTCACTGGTTAACTGAATCTCTTGATTCCTTAGACAAATCCATGGCTGTTATAGTTGCAACAACAGGTGCAGCTGACCATTACAATGGCAAGATTACATGGCTTGTTCTGTTATTTGCTCTAGTTGCTGCGACCGGGGGCATCATCTTCGGCTATGATATCGGGATTTCAGGTGGAGTTACTTCAATGGAGCCATTTCTCAAGAAATTCTTCCCTGAAGTGTACCATAAAATGAAAGAAGACAAGGACACGAGCAACTACTGCAAATTCGATAGCCAATTGCTCACATCTTTCACCTCGTCACTCTACATAGCCGGTCTCATTGCTTGTTTCTTTGCTTCAACGGTCACTAAGGTCTTTGGACGCAAACCGTCAATCCTCATAGGTGGAGCTGCATTTCTCGCCGGCTCTGCCCTTAACGGTGCTGCTAGTAATGTGTACATGTTGATATTTGGTCGAGTTTTGCTTGGAGTCGGGATTGGTTTTTCCAATCAGGTATGTATTAAGATCATTTGGTCCATCTTAAGAGATCAACTTTATATTTCTAATATTTACTTGACGTGGAAATTGTCCTTTAAAAGTTTATATCTTGTCAAGTAATATCAAAAATTTCTATGGAAACAAAATTGGATTCCATTATGGAACTAGAAAATGACGTGGCCCAATAAAAAAGAAACATATGTCCTCCTATTGTTGCATATTAGCATTCAAGTATGCCATATTATGATTCTGGTTCCATAATGAAACCATGTTCTGATTCTATAGCGAGACCGATAGAATGTGTATATATATATATATATATAGTTAATTCTTAGCAGGTATTCTCAAATTCTGCAGTCAGTCCCCTTGTACCTTTC
The DNA here is from genome assembly GCA_963692815.1 of Nyctanthes arbor-tristis. Taxonomy (NCBI): domain Eukaryota; kingdom Viridiplantae; phylum Streptophyta; class Magnoliopsida; order Lamiales; family Oleaceae; genus Nyctanthes; species Nyctanthes arbor-tristis. The sequence goes on from CAVNYN010219665.1 coordinate 10,139, forward strand.
AGAAATAGCACCAGCAAAATACAGAGGAGCATTCAACATGAGTTTCCAACTTTGTGTTGGCATTGGTGTTTTTTCAGCCAACATAATAAACTATGGCACCGCAAAAATCCGAGGGGGCTGGGGATGGCGAATTTCCCTAGCAATGGCCGCGGCCCCAGCCGTAGTTCTGACTTTTGGGGCACTATTCCTACCGGAGACGCCCAACAGCTTGATTCAGCGAAGCAACTATCATGAAAAGGCCAAGCGGATTTTACAAAGAGTTCGAGGCACTGATGATGTCCAAGCAGAACTGGACGATCTGATAGAAGCTAGTAACAAAGCAAAAGCCATCAAACATCCATTCAAGAACATCATAAAAAGAAAGTATAGACCTCAACTCGTGATGTCCATCGCGGTACCATTCTTCGTGCAAGTCACGGGTATTAACGTCATATCCTTCTATGCACCAGTACTCTTCCGAACAATTGGGTTGGGCGAAAGCGCGGCCCTTATGTCCGCCGTGGTGACCGGACTAGTCGGGACGAGCACAACATTTTTGTCACTACTATTGGTTGACAAATTTGGTAGAAGACTCTTATTTCACGTAGGTGGAGTACTAATGTTCATTCCACAGATGTTGATTGGTGGTATAATGGGAGCCAAGTTAGGGGACCAAGGTGGATTGAACAAAGAGTATGGCATTTTGGTTCTCATTTTAGTTTGCGTGTACGTCGCGGGCTTCAGTCTTTCCTGGGGCCCGTTGGGATGGGTCGTGACAGGCGAAATTTTCCCGTTGGAAATACGATCGGCCGCACAGAGTATCAATGTAGCGGTCAATTTTCTCTTCACTTTCGCCGTCGCGCAAACTTTCCTAACCATGCTCTGCCATTTCAAGTCGGGAATTTTCTTCTTCTGGGGAGGATGGGTAGTGCTTATGACCGGATTCGTTTACCTGTTGTTACCCGAGACTAAGAATATCCCAATCGAGAAAATGGATATAATCTGGAGAGAGCATTATTTTTGGAAAAGAATTGTTGGGAGTGATCAGGACATTGTGGACAGTAAGATGGAAGTACCATAATTTTTCATCCTACCAATTAGTTCATAAAAAAAATGTAATAAAATAATGGCATGTGACAATTTATAAACTATTTTAGGCTAGATACTATAAATTGGTTTCTCTGTTTTGAAGTTAGAAAAATGTCTCAAGAAAGGGAATAACTATACCTATGGACTGATAGAAGTGACTACGTTAGGAGATCAAACATTGTTCTTGGGCAGGAGTGTACCCAAATCATTACCCGCATTGAAATATGTTAAAGCAAAATTGTATTTACTTCACAGGTGATAATTGTGAGCTCTACGAAATATTAGTATATCACCACACTCCAAATAAATTATTGACAAAGATCTTCCACTATTAGGTCAACATTTTGGGTCAACCTATTATTATACAAACTAATTTATGGATTATTATGGATTTTAAGGATTTATGGATTATTATGGCTTTTAATAGAATTCCATGGAATCCTACATATTCTAAAAAATTCTATGCCACAGATTTTAGTGGATTAAATAGACTTTTTTTTGTGAAATTTGTTGAATTAAAAGGTTCTCAATATGAAATTTATTAATAGATTTTAAAAATTTCTTGATATCGTGTTTGTTCTTCAAATTGTTGTTGTTGGCGGCATTGTTATTATTATTTTTCTTTTTCTTTGATCAAATGAAATTTTTTATTATAATCATACAATCTATGGATAAATTTTAGTACCTAAAAAAATGATCTAACGGAAAAAATTACATAATTTGCTTTTACTTTTTTTGGGATAATCATTTATAAAATCATTGAAGAATGAAGAATTTACTAGTGTCGTGTTAATTTACTTCTGAAATTATTTTGAACTTATTAATAATATCATATTAAAATCATCTCTCATCTAATTCATGAAAATTTCTTTTGTATAGATTGATAAGATTTTTCAAAAATAAAAGCAATGATGGAAAAAAATAATAATCTCTCGTCGTGTCCATTACAATTTGTCTGCATAGATTGATATGAATTTTTAAAAACAAAAAAAGGAAAGTGTTTCCTCAATTTATAATTATAAGGGGATTGTGGATATATAATTATATATTATAAACTATGTGTTACTGCGAGAATATATTTTGGGTAATTTTTACTCTAGGTCCCAACTTTTCAATTTTGTCCCCATCCTTTTTTTTTTGGCATACTAAGTCTTTAACCTTTCATTTATTATTATATTATGTTCCCAACGTCACTTTTTATCCCCAGCGTTTCAATTTTTACCATTAACCACTATCAAAATGACAATTACACTATTGATTCTTTATTTCCACTATAGGTCTCCAACCTTTCAATTTTTATACAATTTTCTTCACCTTATTTTTGAGAGCATATGAACTCCAACCTTCAATTTTTCTCGTGTTATATCTCCATTAACAGTTTTCATACCTAAAATTTTAATTTTTACTGTTAATACCATTAATTATTTAAATAAAAAATAAGAAATAATATAAAATAAGAAATACACACACTCTCACTCACTCCAACACAACCCATTGACAACAGTCGAAAATAATGATAATAAAAAAAACTCAATTTATAACAGTCTCAATAGATTCCAATTCACGTCAATGAAAGTTGTTGATCAACCATCAGTGTAACAAATAGGATCTGATTTCTTGATCTACCACAAATTACATGGTGGATACGAATTGGGTAGATCTGCCCAAAAAAATTGATTTTTGATTTATAAAAAATAAATATAACCATAATACTTTATTCTAGTTTTGTTTCTTGTTATTCTTTGTGATTTTCACTCTAATATGCCCCCCGATTTGTTATCTGTCTCAATCTGATCTGATTCATCAACTGTGAATCCACAAAAAATTAAAATTAGACTATTAAAGTTCAGTTTCTTTTTATAAATTGAAAATGACTTCTTTTTTTGGATCGGAAGGTGTTATTTGGGACGTTCCGATCTCAAATGAAAGGTCGGGGGTCCTATATGCCCCAAAAAAATAATAGGGATAAAATTATATAAAAATTGAAAAGATGAGGACCTATTATGGAAATGAAGAATTAAAGGCATAATGGTCATATGGATAGGGGTTAATGGTGAAAATTGAAAGGCTGAGAACGAAAAGTGACGTTGGGGACGTAATGTGATAATAGATGATAGGTTCAAGCCCCCAAAAAAGAATAAAGATAAAATTGATTCAAAATTGAAAGATTAGAGACTTAGAGTGAAAATTACCCATGTATTATTTTGCATGACCGTTATTTTATACAAGTTGAATGTGATGTAATAATATTCTAAAAATTAGAGTAATGAGGAAAAAAATATTTCCTTAATTTATAATTAAAGTTTTCATGGATTATTTACATTTTAAAAAAAAATTCATGAAATCTATGAATTCTATCAGAATCTATGAGAAATTGAGAATGCTGGATATTTTAGAATCCAATGAATTCTAAATTGAAGACATTAGATTTGTATAGAAGCCTTAGAATTCTAAATTGAGGACATATGTAACTATATGGAATTTTGAATCCATCAAATTCCATGTTTGAGACACCCCCTTAAGTTGGCACAATAATATGATGACCACTTAATAATAAGAGAGCGGGACTAATGAATTATTATTATTTTTTTTATTTTATTATAAACTTCCGTTACAAATTATTGTTCATATCATAACAAGAAAATTACTTCACTGACCATTACGGACTTACGGTAACACTCAAAATTTCAAAAGCAATTCTAAGGGGATATGAAAAGGGGGCATTATTAGGTGACAATCTCATGTGACACACATTCATTGGGTGATGATTACATGAGAATGTCACCTAATAATATTTCCTTTTCATGTCACATGAGAATGTCACCTAATAATATTCCCTTTTCATGTCCCTTTAAAATTTTTCAAATTTTAATAACCATTAGTAATTATATTTTTTTAAGAGAAAATAACCGTTAATAATATTTACCCTAAAATTTTATGATCAATAATAAAGATACAGTTTAACGTAAGAGCCATCAACGTCCTTAAACATTACCTTAACTTAATCTCCACCTTCAAAAACTTCCCCGTTCCCCGTCATTGCCAATCAAAAATTTCCTAAAATTTTCGACGTAGGTTAACATAGAAGAAATAAACCAAAATATTTCGATCATTCATTTTTTTTAATTCAATAATAATAATAATTCATGCAATTGGATTTGGAATTGTTTTGCCGTTTCGATTTAGGGAATGATATATAACATGTGGAGTAATGCTATACATCCCTACTAGTTTACTGATTAGTTCATCAGTTTACAATTTTAACTCTAAAATATCTAAAGTTCAAATTATACAAATGTCTTAATTGACAGTTTTACCCCTTTTGTTAATATACAACCGTTAAACTAATTGGTAAACTAATCTGGAAGACTATCATTACTCAAAACATGTGTGGCTGTTTTTTTCCTAATAATAATAAGAAAAGTCAGAAACCCAAATAGAAACAACAATTCCTATGTATATATATCAGAATTGTGACATCCAAGATTCATCTTTCATACCTTATTCTTCCTCCGATTCTTTCTCTGCAAATTGCAAATTTCCATGGAATTCGAAAACGAAATTTTGGAGATTTTGTCATGGCTTCCGGCGAAGGACATATGCAAATTCTCTTCGGACTGCAAATCGGTGAGACAATTAAGAAAGGAGGATTTCTTTGTAAGAAAACAGAGCAGGATTGGTGGTAAATATTTCTTGATTCAACCACAATCATGTCAGAGGTATAAAGATAGGCAAGAACTTCATTCATCCATCAATGGCTTCGCCGACGTCTCCCCTGTTCCCCGCCGTTCTCTTAAATTTCTAGCAGAGACCAGTCGAGTTCTTGGCTCTAGTAACGGGCTAATTTGCTGCAGAAACTTAGACGAACAGGGCTAAAAATTTTTGTTTATGATCAACCCAGCAACTCAACATTGGTTACGACTTACGAGTCCCCTACCAGATGGCTCTCATTGTCAAGAAAAGCACTTGAAAATTGTTTTCGAATGCAACAATGTGGATGATAATGATTATATGTTAATGCTAATAACGGAGTCGCCCGAATGGGGCCGTGACCCTCTCTGCAAAATCTACTCCCCTCAAGAGAGGGCTTGGAAAGATGTTGGGACGATAAAGATCGGTTTAGGGAGAAACCTTTGTTACGAGACTATCGTGTGTTATAATAGGGTAGTTTATCTACTTTCGGATCACGGTCGATATTTTAGACAAAACAGCTACTTTTATAGGCCGTACATCGTGGCTCATGATGTCAAGAACCTTGTCACAAAGTTCTTGAAATTACTGAAAACTTCATTGATTGGTGTGGACGACGTTAACACCAAACTACGTATTGGGGAGGTTCAGCAAGTTCTATTAGATTGTTATGTTTAGTTAAATTGAGGAAAAACGTGTGTACCAGATCTAACCAATGAAAAGGCATGTTTGTGGCACATGGTTTTTGACATGCACATCGGAGCTATGGGGTTGAGGCGATCAGATTTAGCAATTACCGGCTTCACCTTGTTGAATGGACATATTCTTCTTATTGTGACAGCTTCGAAAGTTTATCAATATGGTTTGTCGACTCCAAACAATGGATGAACTGTAGAAGTTTGCCGTCACGAGTGTGGAAAACACGTATTATTACATTCTTTTTTTGGTACCCTTCGACCATATGGGAATAGTGCAACACCACTCTTGCTCAGCATCAATCCACATGGTATTATTAAATAATAATATAAGTTAAATTAAATAAATCATGTGTACATACCTTCCATTTTACTTATATCATTTAATGTTACATATGATAATTTATTAACATAGATTGTCAACAACACGAGTAGTGCTATATAGCATTACTTTTTTTAATTATATCTTTATCAAATTGGTTCTTTTGTTTCTCAACGCGTTACGGATTATTATTTATTTTTTATGGGAAAATGCATTCTTACTGAAATCTCGACGAGCCATTGAAGTAAAGCCAACGATACAATTACAAAAAAAGGAGAATTCGCTAAAAGCATTAGCAACCAATGGGCTATAAATACAAATATCATCGAGTTCTCTGCCTAAATCCTACAAAATTATATGTACACCCCAAGTTAACAATGCAAGACAAATTTCTTTCCCAAAAATGGGGGGGGGGGGGGGGAAGAC
>CAVNYN010219666.1:0-18743 GCA_963692815.1 Nyctanthes arbor-tristis
CAAAAAATTATAATGAGAAAATCCTAAAAATGATCTCTCACCAAATGTATAGCGGTGTTGTTCATATACGCATATGTGACAGGAGATTATTAGGAAAACCAACACTATAGGCTTCTTATATATGGAGACTCACACAAATGTCCCAATAATCAGTATAGCGGGAGATCATTATTGTGCATATATGTCACTTCTCGGGCTTTGAAAGGTTGCTTTGCATTCCAATTGAATTTGGATATGGTGATGATGGTTTTCTTCGCCACCAAAATTAATTTCACTACTTAATCTTTTACAGGAAAATCTTTTTCTCCTTCTTTTTTTTTTTTTTTTTTGGTTGTCCCCTTGTACTTACGTTATTTTAGATAAGATAACCATCACTACAGCAAATTTGAACCACAATACTGGACATATTTTCATAATAATGTGGATACTCTACTTTTCATGAAAGCAACTTCCCGCAAATTTTCAAAAGGGGCAAAATACACAAATTGGCAACACATGGCTTCTCAATAATTGTTCCCGAATGAAATTATTAAGAAGAGAGAAAAAAAAAAAAAAAACCTTCTTGCAAGCCATTTACGCAAACATTTCGGGCAAAGCTGCTTTGGGTTTAAGTTTCCAAAAGGTATACGATATATTCCAATTGACAAATTATTGTTCCAAAAATAAACCAATTGACTGCGTCCGTACCAATGTTAATATGTAAATTGATTAACAAATCCAAGAAATTTTTTATTATACTTCCTGAAAATATAACTCGCACTAACATCTTATATTATACGGTTAACTATGATACTATAGTAAACTCTAAAAAGTTAAGACGAGCTCCGTACAGTGTTCTAAAAAGCGTGGAGCACGGAAAAGCGTCGACTTGAAGTTTCAAGCATTTCAAGTTTAAGCGCGCATACGGGCCGCATAAGCGTTAAATAACGTTTTTTTGATTTTTTTAATTTTTTTAATTTTTAATCAATTTAAAGTTGTTAAATATTTAAAATAATATATACTAAATTGAAAAATACATTTAAAAACAGAAATATTATATCTACATTATAATTTTAAGAGATATTATACGATTTAATATTTTCAAAAGGTAAAAAGTGGATGATTCCTAATGTTATTGGGTTTAATGACAATGTCTAATAGGCCTAACACTATTGAGTTTTAGACTTTTAGTTATTAAATGGCCCAAAACCAAAAAAAAGCCCAATGTTGTTATTTAGACCATTAGCTATGAAATGACCTAAATGTGACTAAGGGTTCAATATTGAAAAAAATTACGGTCAACGGTTTTTGTCGCGCTTAGGAGGTCAACGAAAACGACGAAAACCGTTAACCCTTTTTTGCAACACTTAGCCCAAAAGGGAAGGGTGAAGGCCGCCGGCGTCTGAACGCGCTGTTTAAAACACTGACTCCATGTTAAAGAACCCACATTAGAATGTAACTACTAACAGTTATTTTTCGTAGAAACTATTAATCTTTTCATTCTAATGCGAACATCTTACCACCGAGCTCAGTTTGACTTTTTTTCGTATTGTATAATAACGAACAAAAAAAAAATAATTAACTAATTTCCTACTTTACTTTTCTGATTTTTTCTAGCACAGCATACTAAACACCCAAGTCTTCCTCCAGCTAGCATGGATGGCTCTCAAGGGGATAGAAAAGTTCGGGCTGAAGCTTGGACCGGCAAACCGGGCAAATTGGGTGCTTGGAGAGCCAAGTATCGGCACATGTTAGATGAAATCCATGGTTGCAACCGGGAACAATTCTCGCCGGTTGGTCACTCTCAATGTCGTCCAAACACACCGCGCAATCAGTCCCCAGCACCAAATCTTTGCCGTTGACTTTGGGAAGCATTTCTAGATCGGAGGCAGAGAGCCCCGCCGTGACCGGCGACTGGAACTCCCGGTCACTGCCGGAATCCGCGTACCATAGCAAACAAATGTATACTACAAACACTGCTGCCATCCCTGCGCACGGTAGAAACAGAGCAAAGAACTCTGAAACCAGCATTCTCATGAAAATTCAAGAAAAACTTTGGGAAATGGAGAGGTAAATGAACTAACGATAGTGTATGGGAATACCCATTATATAAATAAGGGATTATTATGGGAATAAAGACAAAAGAAAGAGAAACAGAAGATGTTTGGGGTTTTGAAGGGAAACGATAAATTTGTGCATACATGATTTATAAAATCTGTACAAGTTCTCTTTATATTCACTTAAATGTCTTGTGTCTCATCTTCTTTAGTATCACAACTTCTGAAAATATCTATAAATTTTATACGCCTTTTGTATACAAATAACGCTCCTTAGTTTTGAAATGGAAAAAAGAGAGTGTAGAGAAACAGCAGGGTCTGATTCACAGGTTCTTTCTTACATAATAATAAATGTGAACTTGAGCTAGAATTCCTACGTTAAATGATGTACGTCCAATTGTACACGAGAAAGCAGAAGCAGGGGAAATGTGGCATTTATGGGCGTTGCAATTTGTGCCAGATTTGGAACCGTACGTTTTGAGGGGGCATGTTTTCTGGGAAGGCTCTGTGGGCTGTAAATGAATTTTTGTGTGTTTATATGGACGGGTTTTGCGGAATCCCGTGGTCTTTCTGGAATATTGTTCATTCAAGGAACACCTGGCAATTGCTGGGTCATTTGTCGAGGAAATTACCTGTCTAACTAATAGTTGGCAACTATGGAAAGGAGTTTCTTAAAGGTTTTTTTTTTTTTAATTGCTTTATTTTCAACATATGTAAACATTAATTCTAGAGTTTTGTGAGATGTGAGAGAATATATCAACAAGCATCACTGGATGTGAGGAGAAAATTTGAAAATTAAAAGTTTAGAATTGATGACAAGATTACTAGTATAGTTGAATTCTTACTAATAGATAGATAAATAGAGCCAAAATCATGTTCAATTGCATGCTATTGTTGAGTTCTAATTAGCAAGAAATAAAAGGCTATTTTTAATATGATTTTCTAATGAACTAGATCTAGCTCCTTGTACGGGCATGTGAGTTAGATGATTTTAATTGGTCATCTGGCTCTGTACAACGGGCCATATCCGACTCATTAGAAAGACTCATTTTTAATTGAGTTTGATTATAATTTTTTTCATCCCAGTTTGATTATAATTAGTTATACGTAATATACCCACTAAAAAATAAAATAAAATAAAGAGTACTTATTCATCACTGTAGGTGATCATCACCATAATTAAGTTACATTAAATGATAAGTTCAATTCAATAAATCACATGTCCCCACATTTAGTTACAATTAATGACAACACACTACTATTTAAGAAGGTGATCATCACCATCAATGTTGAATAGCATCTATCTATTAATTAATTAAATGAAAGCAGAGCAATTTTCCCGCATATTTTACTATATATAAGTGGGGATTTTCGGTTATTTGCTTTATTAAATAGAATGCATCAATTCAACTACAATATATAATAATAGCCAAAAATTTTTAGAAGTAAACAATTAATTTAATAGCCAAATAGTTACGTATAATTTCTTATTGTGAATTTCTTAAAAAATTATTATAAGTTCTACTTATATAATCTAAACATTTATCGTGCAACACGTGGGGGTGAGAATCTAATTATTAATAAAGTTTCATTTCAAACCTAGGCTAGGATTATGTGGAGTTACAAAAATAATAATAGATAATCCTAATTTTTTTTTTAATTATAAATGTTCTTATAAGAGAAATAAATTGCATGTGTCTGAATAAAATGATGACAATGTTCATGCATATGATAAACAATGAAATAGCACAATTGCGTACCACCAGTGATCATGTGACACAAACGTTCGAATTGGGGAAAATGACAGTGTAGATCATGACAAATGGACGGTTTTCTATCATGATTTTGGACAAGCGAAAAATGAATCAACGTTGTGCCAATTGTCAAGAAATGCTTATAGTAGTTGAATGTTAGCATGGATTACGGATAAACTCGAGTTGGTTTCGGGCCCAGATTTCCTCAAACAGACTTGTTGGCTTCGTCCGTTTTCACCCCACCTCAAGTTTTTGGGTATAAAAACTGTTTAGACGAGTTTATGTGGAACACCGATTAAAATATGTACAATGTAGCATTTCTTTAAATAAGTGAAATAGTTTACAACTAAGATGATAAAATTGAAAACTCCAGCACGATGTGACATAAAAGAGAATTGCTATTTGTAAATTGTACATAAATATGTAATACAATATAATGTGTATAAATTTTGTACACGCACCTATGAATTTATACACATCTTGAAAAGTTCTCCTTTATATGATCAAAGGCACATTTAAGTAAGTAAACAGTAAATTACACAAAAGGTCTCCAACCTTTAAAAAAACTAACATTTTCATCATCGACATTTTTTTCAAAATTATATGTCCTCAACCTTTCAAAAATATACATAAAATGTCCCTATGAACAATTTCTATCTAATTTCACATTTATATACTTAAAAATGACCATTTTATCCTCATTGCATAAAATAAAAGAAAATTAATACAAAAATACTTTGTAGAACACTCAAAAGATTTGAAATAAAACAATGAAAGAATATCATTTCCTATTAAAAAAAAAAAGAATGAAAGAATATGTTGCCTTCTCTGACTAGTTACTCATAACTTTGTACTAAATACTACCACCACCATTTCTCTCGACAATTTTTATAAAGGAAGAAGGGTAAGCCATCCATTTAAGTAGCCTCTAATGACAACAAAAAGAGGATTTTCGTTCATCTTTTAGCGATACATACACGTAAAAATTTTTGATGAGAGGGGTTATAACTGAAATAAACCGGGAAGAAACCTTTCATTTTTACCAGTAATTAATTCCTTCAATTTTCCACAATAAAAATATATACATTTTTAATCGTTACAATTTTTATTATTTGAATATCAATCACACATGCTTGTTTGATTCTCTTTATTCTTTTTCGTTATAATTTCACCTATCACTGATTTGACTACTGATTTGACAAGTATTTAACTATTACTATACATTTTAATTTTCAATTAAATATCCACTACTCATTTCAACTCATTATAATTTCTCACTATAATTTCATTGTCACAATGAGAATCAAACAGACACTTAGTTATCATTACTTATTTAAGTTTGAATTTCAGAGAATTCACTTACAGTAGTTACTATGGTGGTGATGTCAGATATGTGAATGCAGAAAATAATGCATTGATCAATGATCATGTATAAATTGTGTTAAATAGATGGATAAAAAGACGGTATACAGATGAGTATATGTATAAGTGCGTGAAAGAGAAAATGACAGAGATATCAATATAAATTTTTGAAATTTCTGTTTTCTTTTTTTTTTTTTTTCATTTTAATAAAGGGTAAAATTGTCTTTTATGAAAAATGAACATTGAAAATTGACAAAAATTATTCATATAGACCTTTTGTGCATGTTTTTGCAAGGCTGAGGACCTACGTTCTTTTTTTTGTTTAAAAAAAAAAATTAAGAATGAAATTGTTTCTTTTTGTAAAGGTTGAGAATTTTTGTGAAATTTACCCTTATTGCTACACATACCAAATTTTCTTACACAATCACAATTAGAGACATTTTATTTTTTCACACATCACAACACATCACATAAAATCAAATCTCAATCCAATGGCCACCGTTGAATTGTGTAAAACATTTGTTTACACAATTTTGTAACATAGTAGTGTTTTCCTACCCAAAAAATTCAACTAAAATGAGGGCCGGTAAGGGTTTCTGCAGCAAGATTTTAGCTTGTGTAAGAAAACATCGAAATCAAGTTGATATTGAGTTTAGACACGGATAATGCTACTCTTCTTTATTGAGTTACTTGTTTGGTGACTTAATAGGGGTGTATGTGTCTTTTTGTCTATGTATTTTAATTAAATATAAAGGTGCTTTTATCAATAGATTAAATAGTTATTTAATAATAAGTAATTGAACAAGTGATTTAATAAGGAAATGTAGCATAACTCTTTAGACACAGTTAAGTGCACTAATACATTATAACACACGATTAAATAAAGTCGTAAGTGTGAACTAGTTTCGAAGAAAGCGCCACTAACGTTGCTTTTACCATAAAAGTAAAACTATCAAAAACCCTAATTTTGGACAGTGGGGAGAATCTCTCTACTGCGACACATCATCTTTGCTAATTTTAACTGTGTCTCACACCCAAAGAAAAACCAGTGAAAGGTCTGAGGAACGGGGTATAGGACTCGAAACAAAACCTTCGAATTCGAACGGCTCTCAGTCGCACGTGAACCGGTGAACGGTCGCCGTCCGTAGCTCTGCCTCTCGTCGTCTCGTCGGTCGAGTCTCCCATTTGGTCGCCGGTCGGCAGTCACTCCGCGCAGCGCAGCGCAGCAGCCAAAGCCTCATGTTAGCTAACCCTAATTCCTAAGTTCCTAATTCCCAATTGGCATTTGGAAATTGCTTGTGTTCTTCACGTTTACTTGTTTTGTGCTTTTTTGAACTAGTCTATTTATTCTTCTTATGAATTAGCCTATTGTTCAAGAGGAATTAGGCATACATGATGAATTAGGATTTAGGCATAAAGGAATCCAATCTTTTAAATAAAAAGATAAGTATGAGAACGTGTACATTGCTTGAATTTTTACATTGCAAACTTATGAATTATTAGATGATATTTGGTCAAGACTCTATGTACTGAATTATTATCTATTCTTTCCTTCGCTGGAACTTTTACATTGCTGGAATTTTTAAACTATTTTTACCACTTCAATCCGACCTTTATATCACACAAGTGCAGCTTATTGAACAGAGGATACGATCTAGAATTATATTTGGGTTGTGTTTTTCATTTTTTATGATTAAAAGAAAAAAAAAATATTATGATCCGCATGTTTGAATCCATTTGCAGTTTGAGAATTATGAATTGAGTGATATGAACTTATGGGCATAAATATATTGTTACTTATAGTCATCTTTCGTTTTGCTTAATTATTTTTATTGGTACTTGTAGGACAATTGAATTAGAAATATTTATACATTGTGCCTCCGAGAGATATGAATCCAGATATCAAAAAAAGAAAAAGATAGAAAAGGAAATTGCTTTAATACGAATATGGGCGGGAGACCTTTGATTAGTGTGTGTGTGCCTCTAAAAATGCAAGACGTGCGGTGTTTACTGACTTTTTGAGATATTGTAATGCGTTTTGGTGATAATATTGTAATCTTTTAGAATATGTATGTGTCTTTCACTATGTGTTTTCTTTCGTGATAAAAGGGTAATTATTTGTTGCTATGTCGGGGGCCTATTTTTCAAGCTCGCCTCAGGCCTTAGAAATCACAGGCCGGCCCTGATCATTATCAATTCATGGACTAAATCACTGAATCTCCTGATTGTGCAATCTAATCTTCCCATCCCTAAGCCCAATCTGTGTCTCTGCCTCTATACCTTTCTTTTTTTATTTTTTAAATTAACTGAATCACTTTGCCACTATCATTCAATGGTTGAATGATACTTTGATTGTGTATACTGAGAAAGATGTTTTTGACACTATTGATAACGATGTAATTTTACAACGTCATGAAATTATGAAATGGCGTAGGGTATATCTGTAAAAAGGTCCTACAGTTTTGTAACTATGTTTTGCTGTTAACAGTGGAAATGGGAAAGTGTAGTGATGGGGTGTTACTTTCTTTTCTACCTATTGCTTGCTAGATACTTTGTAAGTAAAACGTGTTGCGCACACATGTTTCTTAAATTTTTATTGGGCATACCCGTTTAAAAAGGTCTAGCTCCGCCACTCTCTCTTATGGGCATTTGTTTCTCTTTAATTCTCCTTTTTTAGCAAAATATGGTAGTCATGTTCTTTATTTATTTAATTATTTATTTTTGTTTGGTGCTGGAGGATTCATATCTATTCTCTTAAAAATTGGAGTTATGCAGATGCTTCCAGAGTTGGTAAAATAACAGCTGCACTGTAGAGATTTTCATATAACTAAGTGTTCTTCTGCAGCTGTTAATTTTTCATGTTCTTTCAGTTTAATTCTTTATTTGCAGAAGCATTTCCGTTGACTACTTCCTAATTTGTTTCGCTTATTAAAAGTTTCCTTGCATAAGTGCACTTGGTTTTTTATTAAATGGAGTTTTATTTTGTATTAGTTTGATTTTTTGCATTGCAAAATATGAATTTGTTTATAATTTTATTTGAATTCTTTAAAAGTAGTTTTATTTGAATTTGAATACTGGATATTTTTATAATTTTATAAGTTATTTATTAAAGTGGCTGGCTGAGTTCCATATAGCATGCGAAACTTTTTGACTCACAGTGGATACATCTTTCACCATAGCCACTAAATCATCACAATGGCAATAATATCCGTCTTCATTGCATGTCTTCTAAACTAGCAGTTTCATCTTAGCTATTATCTGATACCAACCTAAGAATATATTTTATTGCATGTCTTCTATATTATTTTCTACCTTTCCTTTTGAAGAACTTAAGAACTTCATTTTGTCAATTGGTTGGTGAGTTTAGGTTAATAGCATGGTTGTGTTAGTTTGGGCATAGAAGTCCCTCTTTTATTAGTTCATTTTTTGAAGCTTTATTATGGTTTCTTTTAAATGGTGGATTGGATGGCATTGAAGAAAAATAAGCCATAATCTTATCCGTTAGGGTCTTCACAGTGATCTACATGTCAACCTCTCCATGAGAGCTGCTATATTACCCTGATTTTTTTGTCCTTTTGTTTTCCTATACTGTCAAAGTAAGCTCTCGTAGGAAGCACTATAGCCCCACTCCCACCCCGAAAATTCATCTTGGATTTGCCTCTGATTTTGGTGATTTAATCTTGACTCTCGTGAAAGAATATGTGTTGATTGCATACTTGGAAGTACCATTAGAATCTTAGTCATTGAGACATTGATAAATGGATTCATTCATTCGTGCGCATGATCTAAATCAACAGTTTTTGTATTCTATATCTCAATTGTTTTGAGTATTGGGTACTTGCACGGTGAACTAATACTTTATTATGATAAGACTTTTTTACTGCATAGACAATCTTGTTTGCTTTTGTTAAACAATCCCAGTTTTTCCTCAAACCCAAAAAACCGATGGTTGGTTTTGTTTGGTAACTTGTATGAAGTTGCTGCTGTTTGGTGTTTGCAAATTTGATGAGATTACTATCCGAGTTAAATTAAATTAAATTTTTGCTTTGCTTTTGTTGAAGAAACTTTACTCCTTCCAATCCTATTTTTATAGCCCTGTGACTATATTGAAATGTACTTAGTTTGTTCCTTTAATAGTATACCCTTATTTAAGGCGAAGTTATAACCTTTTGTCAAAATGGGAAAAAACTATTTATGAATCCTACTTTTTCAATAACATTTTTGAGTCCTTGTGAAAAGAAGGCAAACCTATATAATTGGGATGGAGGGAGTATATGATGGTTACTTCTTGCAAGTTAAATGGTAAGGATGAATTTTTAGAAACAAATATTTTCCTCAAAATTTCCTTTATGCTTGCAATATAATGAAATACGAACAGATACCCTTACTTGGACTTGGAACTCAATATTTTGGAATCTAAATATGTTAGCCCAAAATGCAAACTTGAGTTTTCTGATTTTCCATGTATGCCATTTCCTTTGTTTCACTATGCATCCAAATTTCCAATTCTAAATGTTTTACACTGCGATTTTTCATCTATTTGAGCGTACATCTCATTTTGGATTCATATTCATGCATGTATAGATACACTAGAAAAAGATGAGGAAGCTGAAATTTCATGAGAAGAAGCTGTTGAAGAAAGTTAATTTCTTAGAATGGAAGAGGGAAGGTGGCCACAGAGAAGCACTCATCATGCAGCGCTACCACATAACAAGCAGAGATGACTATAAGAAGTAAGCCAATCATCCCTTTTCATTTTTACCTGGTTTGTTCGTGAAAGATTAGTTCCATGTTGGTGGGAGTTTTAACCTTTTGAATGTTATAATTGAATGACATCATTTTATCAATTGCCACACTGTTAGGTATTTGAGTCTTTGCGGAATGGTGCAGAAGCTAGTGAACATACTAAAGCAGATGGATACCAATGATCCTTTTCGGACTGAGATGACTGATGCCCTTCTTGAAAAGCTGTGAGTTTTTCTCTTCAAATCAATTCCTATCTCTATATCTTTATTTAAAATATTTGTAATAGTCCTTACAGTTGCGTAATTACTTGTCTTGGGGTAAAAAAGAAAAAGAGAAAAAGAAAGGATGAAAGTGCTGTTTTTTAGAGTGTTGACAACCATTTGTCATTCCAAATTACTTGTAAGGTTCTATACATAGGGACAAGCTTTCTCACCTTGACTAGTTTTCTAAAAAGCAGGGCATGAGATAGGCAGTGGAAAAATTTCCAGTAGTAAATTACTTAACTATTTGTCATCTATTGGTAAACTTTGGGACCCTTTTTGTTGCAGATCTAATGCATCGTTTTATATTCGTAATTATTATCTATTGGTACACATTTCTCGGTGAAAATTTAATTAAAAATTATTGTACATTTTGTTGTCATTGATCTTTTGGTATTATTCTGATTTTGATTTTTGTGAATTCTAAGTTATCATATAGGTACCTCAATACTGAGAATGAAATCCTGCATCTGTGCAGGTACAACATGGGTGTGATACCATCTCGTAAAAGTTTGGCTTTATGCGATCATCTATCAGTATCATCTTTTTGTCGGTGAGTGAAGCGTAACAATCCATCTAATCACTTAACGTTGAGCATGCTAAAATCACGAGTCTTTTGGTTTTCATGATAAGTTGATTACTTATATTACAATTGCCATAAGTTCCAGTTTCTAGGTTATTGGTATTCAACTGAAGATTGATCATATTTCTGTATATATAATCACGGATTCTCTGTTATCCAACAATTTTTAACATGTTGACTCTTTGGAAAGAGGAGAATAGATATTAGCATTGAACTATATTGACTAATGACATAGAGAAATACCTTAAGATTTTGTTTTTTTTTTTCATGTTGTCGGGGATGTAACACGCACTTTGCTTTTAATTTTCTTTGAATTGGGAATATAAATTCATTGAGATCAGCAAAAATGATTTTTTCCTTCACGAGGGTCGTTTCTGTTTGTCTCAGGCGACGCTTATCCACTGTCATGGTACGTTTGAAGTTTGCCGAACACTTGAAAGAAGCTGTCACGTACATTGAGCAGGGACATATTCGTGTAGGACCTGACACTGTGACTGACCCTGCATTCCTCGTTACAAGAAATATGGAAGACTTTGTTACGTGGGTTGATACATCTAAGATAAAAAGGAAGGTCTTGGAATACCACGATAAGGTGGATGATTATGATGCAATGAATTGAGGTTTTTTTTTTTTTTTTGGGTGAATCATATTCACTGTGGTGAAACTTGACCGTTAAGGTTGGACATGAATTCTTGTTGGATAAATGAGATTTTGGGTGATGTAAAATTTTTTAATACATCATGTTGGATGCGAAGACATGATTTTCTTTACTCGGCGGATTGGTCTTTTCCCGGAGTGTTGTTTGTTTTATTCTATGAATAATTAATTTCTGTTGAGATATCGCAAGCACCAAATAGCAATGCGGTTGAGCGGTCCATACATGTATTAAATAGTTGTATTATCATTTTTTTTAAGGGAGAAATGATGCATGATCGAATATGTGGCAGCTAAAGTGCTTGGATTCCAATATCAGGGCTGGCATTAGTTGCCTTGTTTGACAATAAAATGGGTTCCCTTTTTCTAACTTACACCCACCTAGCAACAATCAGATAAATTTTGGTGCTCTTATAATATCGAAATTTTTTAATTTTTATTTTTTTAAAGTACGCCAATAACTGTAGCTTCACACTTGCCGATCTCGTTGATGTAATGTAAACTGTGTACTCGCATCACATGCAAATCTTCTACAAGGATGAAATGTGTTTATTTCTGAAGGTAGAGCAAAGAATCTTTTCCCCAGTGTAATTGTTGAACACTTGGATTTTAATGGGTCGGATCACCGGCCTATTTTGCTTGTATTGGGGACGTTGGATAATGGGGTAGGCACTTCTAGCAGAACAAGCGGCTTTAAATTTGAGCCATTTTGGATGAATGAAAAGGGTTACGAGGCTGTGATTGCTAGGTGGTGGGAGGAGGACGGTCACAAAGCTGGTCAGGGATCGTCTCTTACATCCATACAGCGTTCTCTTTACAATTGTGGCTCAAGTTTGATTACATGGAGTAGGGACACGTTTGGGCGTTCGCGGCAAGAGGAACACCATTTCATGCTGATCCTGGGAATTATATGGACCAAAGTTCTGACTTTGAGGCTCAGATTCGCACTTCGTCTGCCCGTGAAGAATGTTATTGGGGCCAACGTTCTCAGATGGAGTGGCTCCGGGCTGGGGACAGGAACACTCATTATTTCCACAACAAAGCAATGAATCGGAAAAAGAGGAACACCATTTCGAGGCTGGTTGAGGATGACAATCACTTTATTACTTCGGCTGACGAAATTGCTTTGGCTTTGCAGAAGTATTTTGAGTCTTTATTTGCAAGTAACGAACCATCGGAGAGCTATATAAACGATGGCACTGTGGGTACTACATCCAAGCTTTGTGTTGATGATGTTATTTCGTTAAACCAACCTTTTACATGTGATGAGGTGGCTTTGGCTGTCAAAGATTTGGGATCTAATTAGGAATGGCAATGGGGCGGGTATCCCGTCCCCGCCCCGTCAAGGAATTCCCCGCCTCGTACCCGCCCTGTACCCGATTAATCGGGTACGGGGCGGGGAAGGTTCGGGCCGGGTACAAAAAAAATACCCGTTACCCGCCCCGTTAAGAAAATTCAATAAAAATAATGAAAAATGAACTAACTAACAATAAAAAAAATTTATTGAATTTACCCTTGTGCTCCTAGGTTCGAAACCTCTCAGCCATACCATTCAAAATTTTTCTACCAAGTTGCTAAATATATATATATATATTTAATGGGTATGGGGTCGGGGCGGCCACGACCCCTCCCCGCCTCGATAAGCATTCGGGGTGAAGTTCTTCACCCCGTACCCGCCCCAATAGTTATCGGGGCGGGTACCTGCGGGTAACGGGTAATATCCGTCCCGTTGCCATTCCTAGATCTAATAAAGCATCAGGACCGGATGGATTTCATGCAACGTTCTACCAAAAGCATTGGCCAATGGTGGGGGACGTCATATATCGAGCTTGTTTAGCATGTCTCAATGATGGAGCCTCGTTGGAACCAATCAAGGATACTAATATTGTCTTCATACCGAAAAAAATGGTTTGAAACGTGTCATTGATTTTCGTCCTATAAGTTTATGTAATGTGATTTATAAGGTTGTATCCAAAACTATTGTTAACCGGATGAAACAGGTGCTGCCTTCTTTAATCTCGGAAAACCAAAGTGCGTTTATTGGAGACAGGCATATCACAGATAATTCTATTCTAGCTTTTGAGGGCTTCCATTCGCTTTTAAAGAAAAATAATGGCACAAGGGGTTTCTTGGCACTTAAATTGGATCTGAGCAAAGCTTATGATCATGTTGAATGGGCTTTCCTTGTTGAAGTTATGAGCAAAATGGGATTCTCGATTCGATGGCAACAATTGGTTATGAATTGTATCAGCACCCCTAGTTTTTCTTTGCTAATAAATGAAACGGTGAGGTCTAAGTTCAAATCATCAAAAGGTTTGCGTCAAAAATGCCCGCTTTCGCCATATCTATTCCTTTTAGTTACAGAAGCTTTGTCTAGCCTGATCAGAAAATCAGAAAATTAGGGTGGTATTATGGGTATCAGTTGTTCTAGGCAATCCCCTCGGATTAGTCATCTCCTCTTTACCGATGATTTTCTTATTTTCCTTCTCGCTAACAGGTCTGATCCTTCCAACTTTATTTCCATCTTACACACATATGAGGCAGGCTTTGGGCAAAAAATCAATCTTGCAAAAATCTTCTATTGTTTTTTGCCCAAATGTCCCAGTGAAGGCTAAGACTGTTATTTGCCATACTTTGAATATTATCAATATTTGCTTGTCGGACAAATATTTGGGCTTTCCTATCTCTATTAGCCGGAAGAAAAAATGTTGTTTTACCTATATTCATGACAAGTTATTAAAGAGAATTCGAGGATGGAAGAGGAATTTGTTCTCGACAGGCGGACGAGAGGTTCTTATTAAGGCTATTCTCCAAGCATTGCCATCGTATCATATGAATCTTTTTCAGTTGCTGGGAGCTATCATCCAACAGATACAGAGTGCCATTGCTTGGTTCTGGTGGGGGAGGAGATGATAAACGTCGGAAATTCACTGGACTACATGGCACACTTTATGTCGGTCGAAACAAGAAGATGGACTTGTTTCCGCAACCTAGAATTTTTTAATCGTGCAATGTTGGCTAAACGAGCGTGGTAATTGCTTCATGACACTACTTCACTTGTGGCACGAGTGTTTAAGGGGAAATATTTCCACTATTCTTCTTTTAATGAAGTTGTATGTCGAAGTGGAGACTCTTTCCTTTGGCAGAGCATTATTTGGGGTAGAGGACTAAAATACTAGGAGCGAGATGGAGAATTGGAGATGGTCAAATAGTGAATGTCTTTGACGATCTATAGCTGCCTTCTACATACCATTTCCGTCCAGTTACTGTCAAGCATGATGGGGTCTTGAAGGTGGTAGAATTGTTAACTGACTCGGGTGGATGGGATTCTCACAAGATTAATACACACTTCTGGGCACCAGATCGTCTATCCATTATATCTCTCCCACTAGCAAGTTATACTCAACCAGATACACTGATATGGCATCATGCAAAGCATGGTAATTATACGGTTAAGAGTAGCTATTGGTGTTTGATGGTGAATATGTCAAAGCTGATAGGAAACAGCCCTGGGAGAAAGCTTAAGTGGGCGAATTCATTCTGGAAACTCAATCTTTCCCCTAGATAAAACTGTTCGGTTAGAGTCTTATGCACGATGCTCTTCCAACTTTTTTCAATCTGGTACGTCGGGGAATAAAAGTCCAAACACGCTGCTTGCAATGTGAATATCTTGAGAATTCTCAACATGTTCTGCTGGAATGTCAATATACGAGGCAGATTTGGAAAGAACTCGGTTATTGGACCTAGATTAAACCTCTTCGGCGGCTGGTTTCTTGGCTTGAGATACTCCAAAGGTTGTTTGAATTGCAACAACACATTGATCTCAATCTTATCCTCAGTGCCATGTGGTTTATTTGGTTTGATCGTAACAACCTCCAACATGGAAGTAATAGTTGACTAGCAGTGGTGATGGTGCAATCTATTTTGGAGTTTCATCATGATACCAAATTAGTGACTGGGACGGTGCAAAGGAAGAAACATGAGTGTAACATCCTGTAAAACATTTTAACAAGGAATTTAGCAATAGGATAGTTATTTTGATAAGAAAGAGACATATTTCTTAAATTACCTCAGTCATATGAGTACATGAGTAGTACTCAATTGAACGTCCAAAATTAGAATATAACAACGTGAATATATTGAATTGCATCAATTGTAAGAATACAAGATGATCACACCAAGAATTTGAACGTGGCAATGTGATCGTATTGAATTGTATTAATTCTAAGGTTACAAGGTTTGTCATTCAAATGAATACCAAGAATTTGAATACGGTCATTTACTATGTAAATGTTATTGTAACGGTGATTGAGTAACAACTTGGGATGTCACAAAATATAAAGATTGTTATTTGACAATGATTGAATGATCACTTTAGCTGGCATCAGTAATTGTTACTTGAGCAAGGCCTAAAGACAAGAATGTGACTATTGAATTGTATGACTCAAAGTGTAGCCACTTAATTGAAAAACCACATTAAGTTGAAGGACTCAAGTAACAAAGATCAAAGTACAATGACTAAATCATAAGATAACCCAAAATATGAGGACTACTCGAGCAATTTTCTACCTTACCCTCCAAGTGTGAGGCTCCAGATCCCGCCACGTGTCACCTTCTAACTGATGGAATCCAAAGGTTTATTAAAAACAATTAAATCTGACTATCTTTCGACGATTATAAATAGGGAAATGTGGATGGAGATTTCTTCAGCCTGCCTCATTCTCTCACTTCTCTCTTTCCTTCCCTTCATTCTTCACACCCATGTCCATCTCTAAAGACCAATAGTTTGGCTTCTTGGTGAACCTCAAGATATTCATACATAAAAGAAATTCGTCCAAAAATAGTAAGGATGAGAAAACAACCCTTAAAGCCTATCAAACACTTGGTTTATCATTTGGAAATGACCCTCTGACATATATAAGTAAAAAAAAATACAACTTGAAACATCACTTTGATCAAGGAATATGAATCTTTTGAGGGCATTTGTCACCGATTCAAAGGATCTTTGGAAAAATCAAGTTAATGAGGTGAATAATTAATACTTTGATTCCCTTTTAGCATATTTGAAGTTTTGATAAGAAAAGTATGGTTTTGATTGAAGTTTCCACGAGATAAATATGGATTTTGATGCATTGAAAAGAAATATTGATTTATTTCATTTGAATCACTAGTTGCTCTACCCGTTTTGTATTAATTGGCTTTTAATTGTTCCCATACTATGGCCTATTCAATGATCCCGGGATAGGAAAGATTAGTATGGTGTTTGAATTAAATTGATAGTGCTATTTGTTTGGAATTCCGGTAGGGGTCAACCGGGATTCAAATGTGGATCCACTTAATTGTACATGGCCATAATTGAGTTGATATGAACTTTGCGCGCACCACCGATAGTAGTTAACTAGTGATAGAACCCTTTTGTGCATTTGAAAAGCTTTGTACATTGAATGCTTTCCTCAAAAAGAAGTTTCTTAAAGAAAATATGAATAAAAGGGTTTTGTTACTTACTGAGTACTTTGTATTTATCCCTTTTTTTCTACAATTTTGTAGATAAATGAAGAAATGATCTTTGGAAGGTAAGCCATGTGTTGAAGCATGCTCGCGAAGGGAGTAGAGTTCTACCTTTGGTGGAAACCCGTCCTTAAAAATACTACGAAAGTAATTATGAAATTAATACCTTTTGTATTTATAAACATGCCCACCTCTCTATAATATGTATATATATTTTTCTCCTTAATATATATGGTAATCTTTATAATGGTTTGAAGCTTACTTTTCAAAGTAAAAGCTTTCTAATGATCTGGTTTTGCTTTATTAATCAAAGAAATATAACTATCAACATAACTTGTTTCATTCATATTTTAATGAAAGCTAAGTTTTGATGATTCTTTAAAATCCAACAACTTGTTAGTTGGGTAGTTAACGAGTAGAATGATAAACTATTTGAGACAAAATAATTTGTTTGTTTTGTACGTCATGACCTTGTCATTTGTATTAAAATTTCCGCTATAAAATTTGTTAATTAATAGAAGATATTCGAAAATATTGTAAAATTAGCGGAGGCGTGATAAGGAGTGCTGGAGCAAACCTGGGCCAGGGGACTAAAAATCAATGTTGATGCGGCTGTGGTGCCAGGGAAAGAATCCTTTGCTGTGGGCGCCATTGTTCTAGATGAGACAGGGTCGGTGGTTGGGTGTTTTGCATCCAAAAAGCCGGGCAATCCTGATGTAGAAACGGCCGAGACAATAGCCTTATGGGAGGGACTTCGTTTTGCACAAGAACATACTTTGCAATTACGGCAGTGGAGACAGATTGTTTGCCTTTAGCACAAAGCCTAGAATCTAATTTAGAATATCATCCTAATGCAACACTTCTTAGCGATATTAAGTCGCTTTTAGCGAATATGATTCGTGGCACTTGTAGGTATGTTCCCCGCGAGACGAATATAGCTGCCCACACCATCGCCATCACATCCTCAGCATCTAGTTTTAGTTGTAATTACGTTGATTGTGTACCTTTTTTGTGTGCTGTGTTTACTCATGATCAATAACATATAAAGTTTTCTTTCAAAAAAAAAAAAAGAGATATGCAAAATTTGCTTTATTTCTTTTATTTCCATCAATCTATTATTCATCAACTCTTTTCCTTCATGCCATGATGTGAGTGAACTTTGGAACAATTTATGGTACTTTAGAAGTATTTACTCTATCATCTATGATAAAATTAAGAATCCACATATAAATTTAGAGCTCCTTATTTAGTTGTTTAGTTTGAACAGGTGAATACACACTAGTTTTTCATTAACTAGGAGTCTTCAGGACAAAATTTTCCGTGGAATTGAGTATAGAATCGGGACCAACAATGCAAAATTTGGTTTTTTTTCAATTCAGTCAACAACCGGTTCGACCGCCAAAACAGAGCTAGGGCACAGCCTAAACCGACAAAATAAATTGATTCCGAGTGCGCTGTAAACGGTCAGGGCGTAACGAAGAAACGAAGCCGGAGAAGAGGGCTTTTCTTTCGCGGAGCAAATAATCTTATCCTTTTCGCGTAAACACTCCAGAGGTAATTAAATTCCAAATTTCACTTGCTAAATTCATTCTACTTTTAACTGAATCTATATTAAAACGCGATTTACGGATCTGTTATTCAACCTTTTTGACCAGCAAAATCCTCGTAATCGCGTTTTTCTCTTTGTTAGTTAATCGAGTAGAGGTTTTGTGTTTTGTTTGTTATTCAGTGCTGGCTTAAGCTTCTCTGCTTCTATTTTGAATTTTTGTTTTTGCTTTCTTGGAATCTTTAGAGCATGGATCGGTACCAGAAGGTGGAGAAACCTAAGGTGGAAACAACA
>CAVNYN010219670.1:0-39495 GCA_963692815.1 Nyctanthes arbor-tristis
CCAGTTTTGATTCTTTTTGGTGATGGCTCAATTGCTTTCACCATTGTGTACAAATACTCTGAAATTCCAGTATCCAGTACAGAGTTTATGTTCGGCTAATAATACATGCTCCATTTTTGGACTGAATTGGAGTAGTCATCATGGTAGAAGTAGAAAAACTTCTGGGAGAGTCAGAGTTGGCTTCCAAAGATTCGAATCATATGAAAAAATTGCTGATGATTATTATTCTGTACTGGGTCTGGTGAGCTTAGGTTTATTCTGCATTAATTTCCTGTGTTTATGATAAATTTTTTCGCTTGTTTACAATTTGGTGGTTCCATATATGGTAAAGCTTCTACCTTTTGCTGATTACTTATGGTTTTGGTGGTTGATCTGTAGTTTTCCAATAATACTTTCTGTATTGGGTTGTGTACTATTTAGAGATCGTACATGTTATTGTTCATGGATTATAATAATCCAAGGTTGCAAAGGTAGATTGAAACTACTTCAATCACCATCCAGTGTTCTAAGTGTGTTAATACGTGATAAAAGTGCGTTTAATTTGTGATAAATAGTGAGGCATGAGAAGGCGTGAATAAGAAGCCTTGGGGTCTAGGCCCATGGTTAGGCCCCCTTGTTAGAACACAAATCACTGACAAGTTACACCATGTAAGAAGAATTGAAAACTAGTCCATAAGGATACATTTTTATGGCTCATAGTGTAGCATTTAATTAGTTCAGTAGTAGTAAGTAGCTTTTTTCATCGCCTCCCCCCCTCCCCCGGGGGGTTCTTTGGATACAATTTGGGGAACTTCACAAGGGGTATAGACCTGAACCCAGCATCTCGTCCTGGTAACGGCTGCTCTTTACCACTTGAGCAGAAATTGGTTGTGATCTTTTAATTTATGAGTTGAATGGGATTCTTAAGTGTACTTATGTGGAGTTTTAGGAACTGAACATAAGAAGTTTGAAATCAGTTATAGTTATTGAGGAATGTGGACTAAAAGGGATGAGAGTGGGAGGAGTTCTGAGGATAAAGTGGTCATGATTATACTCTGGAGTTTAGAACTTATTTGCTGAAGGAAAGGTGCCTGAGTATAAAATCTATGACAGTGTCCTTACCTACTTTGATAAGCATGTTTAACATTGTTGAAGGTATAGTAATCTCAAACTTTGGAAAACCAATTGCATACTGCACAAGAATGTAAAGAAAGAAACAGAGGCTCTCAAGTATCAAATGAAAACAATTGGGAAGTTCTTAAAGTAAGTGAATCGTGGACTGTATTATGGAGAAAACTACATGTCCAGAGTAGTATAAGTGGGTGTATATATATACAAGTAACTTCTAGAAATGTTGAGATATATTCTAATTCAGTACTAATTTGCAGAAACATTGGATGGTTAAGAAAAGTCAAAGCAGTTATATAAAGGCGTTTTGTAACATTAGTGCTGATAGATTTGAAAGAAAGTAATTTTGGAAACCAACTTGAAGTTGCTGTCAAGTCGATTTCATTAAAATACTGACTTGTTAAGGTTTTTCTAAGAGTAAGAGTCTAGGAGATCCCAAATTGATGAGCTCTTCAGTATTCATTTCTAGGTATTAGTAAAAGAAATTCTGAAAGCTCATGTATCTGAATGATTCTAACTTAAACTTTTGCACTCATTCCGTCACTGCCTATATTACCAGCTTCCAGACGCGACGCCGGAGCAGATAAAGAAAGCCTATTATAATTGCATGAAAGCTTGCCATCCAGATTTGAGTGGCAATGATACAGACACTACAAATTTCTGCATGTTCATTAATGAGGTTTATGCGGTGGGTTCCTTTTTTATTAATTAGCTGCTTCATAGTTCTACATAAATTCCTTCTGTGCTTCTGCTATAATATGACTGCTATTTAGGTTCTCAGTGATCCAGTTCAGCGAAGGATTTATGATGAAATTCATGGGTATGCTTTGACTGCCATCAACCCTTTCTTCGATGACTCCACTCCGAAAGATCATGTATTTGTTGACGAGTTTAGCTGCATAGGTATGTATAGTGTTTTGTTTCAAGATATCTCGGTATCTTTTGCCTCTATCTTCTGCAGCCTTCGGAAGTTCATAATATGCATGGTAAACGGCTAAATATGTCTGATGTTTTCTGGGAAAATATTTGCTTAATATTTGGGCATTAGTTTTCTTTATCGTTTGCTCAATTGGACTCAAGCCACATACATATTCCGATATTAATCTACTGGATAACTTGAATACGTGAGTGTATCTTGTAGTAAAATCTCTCTTTCTTCTGCTTTTTCTGAGTAGGCTGCAAGAATTGTGCCAATGTTTGCCTCGGTGTATTTTCCATTGAGGAAGAGTTTGGAAGAGCAAGAGTTTATACCCAGTCCGGAAACCCCGAGTTAGTTCAAGATGCTGTTGACAGCTGGTAGGTTCACTTTCAAGAGAGTTCTAGCATGTTGTTTCCTTCTATCTTTGAAATAATTTTCCCGATTTCATTGTAAAGCAGAACTCTTAGCCTATAGGCTAAGAATGCCAAGCTTAATAAATCCAATCAAGAAAGTGTGAACCAATTCGTGAATACTTCAAGAACGATTTCCGTCATGGCAAATGATCCAATGTCAATGTAAGGATTTTATTTGTAACTTGGTCTATGTGATAAAAGCAGCAGGTAAATGGCATAAAGACCTATGCTTCCTGAATTTTTCTTAAGCATCAATACAATCACTCTACACTTATTTTCATATGAGTACTAAATTGAAAGCAAGCATTTAGAATCTG
The DNA here is from genome assembly GCA_963692815.1 of Nyctanthes arbor-tristis. Taxonomy (NCBI): domain Eukaryota; kingdom Viridiplantae; phylum Streptophyta; class Magnoliopsida; order Lamiales; family Oleaceae; genus Nyctanthes; species Nyctanthes arbor-tristis. The sequence goes on from CAVNYN010219670.1 coordinate 2,757, forward strand.
TCCTACACTAAAAATTTCCCCCGAGCTACAATTCTTACTAAAGAGGAATATATTTTTGAGTCGCTTGATCTAATGGTTTAAGCTATTACACCCGGCCACGTTTATAGTATTTAAATCTGTCTTTAATGTGGTTACTCACACGTAGGATGTATCTGCTTCTTTTCCTATCAAAGCCTAAATTTGAATATTTCTGTTTTACTCTTGAACTTAGTTCGTTTGCCTGCTCTGGTTCATTGCTGAGTAACTTGACATAAAAGCTTAAATTATTAGATTAGGCCACTTCTTTTATTCTATCTTCAACAGGTATCAGGATTGTGACCAGTAATTTTAATAATTCAGACTTAAATTCCGATTGGTGACTCTTATACACGAAGGCGGCTTCTCTACCTATGATCAAAACTTGATACAATTTGTAAGTTAGGGCAGTCAGGTAACTGTATATGTCTTTATTTCAATCCAGTTGATTGCATTCATTGGACTTCTGCTGCTCAGTTATCATTGCTTGAAGATGAAATGCGGAGAGTAGAAAGAGTTAATGTAAGAACACTTTACTTCTTGCAATTTATATATCTACAGTACTCATTTGCAATCGCGAATTCATTGAGACATTTATTCACATAATGCATATTTCATGCTCCATTTGCTGGCTTAGGGATGACATAGTAGAGATTAGTAAAACCCATAGATTATCCTGATTTATCCATTTGGTCAGCATCAAGGCCAATGGGTTTAAGCATGCAAACTTTTGACAAATTGGAAGACCTCACTGTTTATGCCATCACTTGTGCGATTAATAGAGCCTTACACTGATAATCGAGACTTGTACCACAACAATTCATGAAAATGGCCAAACAAATCTTTATGTGAATGGCTATTATTATTATTATTATTATTATTATTCCCGATTGATCAACAGGTTGCATTAATGCTCTCAGGAATGGGCTCAGCCTCCATGGATGTCTTTCGCCTGGTAAGACTCTTTTAACCTTTAACAATGTTTCATAAGATGAGACTTTAGGTCAAGTGGTGGATCGATTCTTGATTATAGTCAGAATAAAGTTTTTTTATGAAATCTTCAGACATAATTCGTCACAAACACATAATTGTCACCCGTTGGTGATTGCACGCTTGGTCAATCATAAGATGTGTCTTGGAGTAATGCAAAACAAGTTTGGAATGAAATGATGCCTCGTGTCAGTTTATAGGCAAATTTATAAACAATCTATTTATAAACGTGTGCCAAACACATTGAACCGAATGCTTATGCAAGCTTTCATGTTAATACCGTCATAGACAAAGAAACATACAGAAGCGAGAACAGGTTAACTATAAAGTACAATGTCCATTTTGTTACAGTTTTTTTCTATTTAGTGTTTCTCTGTGTTGAAACATATGTGTATGAAGAATAATATGAAACTTTTCATTATTCGACCTTTGTCTTGGTTTTCTTATGATCTTTTCCTTTTAACATTTAATCCATTATAATTATTTTGTTGCAGGCAAGTGCTAGATGGGAAAAAAGACAAAGCAAAGTCTTGATAAGAACTTTTTAGCTGAAAAATAGGCACACATCTTCAGTATGAAGTCTACGATATTGAAACAGTCGAGAAATTTTTTTCAAGCTGAAAACCATCAAGGAAAAAATTAAGGCTACTCGAATCAACTTTAGCATGGAAGATTGATGTATAACCAAATAATATTTGTAATTTTTTAGAAAGATCAGTTAAATTTTGTTACTTCCAAAGTATTCCAGATTTTGCGAGTCCTAGAAATATTCACAAATTACATTTCTCGATTAGCTCGGACAGAAGGACTAGGAACACAAGGATTTATCAATGTTTCTTCAGCATTTTTGACAGTGTAAAAAGTTTCTTATTTATTGCAGCGTCAAGCCAAAGCAAGGATGATGAAGCAGAAAGGTTCTGATAAAGCTCAGTCATACTGGAGCAATCTCTGGGGCAATTCAGAAGACTATGAAAATACAGGTAATTCAGAAAAGATGAAATTGTTTCTTTTTCATGACGACTTATAACTATGCTGGCATTCCTTTTATATTTGCTTGTAACTGCACTATGCACGGACCATGAAATATAATTTGCTCGTATAAAGGAGAAAAGATGAAAAAGAGCAACTGAGAAGTAGAAGTAATTTTGTTTTTGTAATGTGCATACTCAATAGAACCCATTTCTTAATCGGTGTTACAAGTTAGATTTTTGTATCAAGAATGCACTTTTAAACAGTTTCTAGACAATTACTCCGAATTTTCAAATTGATTATTATGGTACCCATTTTTCTCTTTTGGAAAACCCGACCCTGTATAAGCTCAGACTTCTACAGGGTAAGGTTAATTTCTTCCAAGAAATGGTAAATTTTATGGATGCTTTCATCCCCATCTCTTCTTTTTTCGATTTAATAGCACTTATTTTTGACACTATGTTTCAACGAGGCCTTAGTTCTCATTGAAACTATTTCATCTACTGGCTGCTAAATTATGAACATAAATTGTGAATGGATGAAAAAATTATTAGTGATTTAATTTGATGGTCCTCATGATAAGACCAACTGACCAAGTGGTTAAAAGAGAGCTGGGTAACAAATATTTCACAAGAGTTGGAGATTTATGTGGTTATTGTTGCAGAGGAGGAAAAGAAAGAACGGGCAAGACGAGCTGCAGCAGCTGCTCGAAGATGGAGAGAGTATTCTAGAAGGGGCGCGGACAAACCTCCGGCCTTCAAACTTCCAGAGGCAATCTCTAACAAGGAACAGTGAGCACTATTTAAGTACAGCCTTTATACATTTTTTAGTATAAAAATGTAAATATCATTCATTGAAGACTTGATATTATATGTGTTCTTAGCGCTATAATAAATCATATAAGAACTTGCAGAGAAGTGCTATGTAGATCATTCCTTGGGAGTGCAATCAATCATTAATTCACTGGAGAGTAACAACTGAATTTCTTATATATATATATATATATATATATATATGCCTCTCTTTAATTCAGCTTGGTGTATTTTTCTTCCTATTCAAGTATGACTTGGTGAAAAAAATGAATTAGTGTTAGCTCTGTCTTAAAGTAGATCAGTGAAAAAACAAATATCTATCTTTAATTTGGATTTGGGAATAGATCCACGCTATCTAAACCCCCCCCCCCAATGGTGCCGTGGACTTGTACATCTACGTCAACGATGGACATCATAGGAACAAGAATGCAAAAATGTTAAAAGGGCAATTTTTTTTTTTTTTTTTGGGCAAAAAATCCATATGTGGCACATGAAATGTTTAACATTGTTATGGGTAATATCTACCTTTAAGTACCATTAATTAAACCTCCAATTACTATACTTCCATCCATTTCTCATTTTTAGATAACTAATAATAATATTAACTTGGCAAATAGACACCAATGAACGTTATAGTATTAGAAAATTATCAATGTCCTTTGACATGTATAACGTGCGTATTGTTGTATTGGAGTCTTAGAGATGCTCTTGTTCCAGCTAGTTGGCTCTAAAACGGCACTGTAAGTCTACGACCCTTTATTCCTGGTTGCCTCTTTCATGAGGCAATAAACATCACTCGAGCATTCACCTTCCCCACATCGAAAAGAGGTGCTGATGTAGCATATGTAAGAGGTTTTTATGAAATCTTTTACAAAATAAGATAAATTTACTGTCTTAAATAAACTGAATACACTATCTTACCTCTATATTATTTTCCCCAATCACACAATACATGAGGGTAAGATGATCAAATCAACCTATTTACTTATAAATAGTGTTTGGGTAGTTACATCTACACTAAAATTTCTTATAATACCACCACATTTTGATTTTACTAAATATGTTTCATCTTTACTTATCTTTATATTTCAGTACCTATTTTTTTTCTTCGCAATTTTATTCTTAATCTTGAGTTGATGAACAAGTTTTGTTTCCAAAGATCTCTTCCGATCTCTCAAATTTTCTCTTAAGATAATTCCTAAATATTGCAAATAAATTATAGAGCAATAATTGGAAAAGTAAGGTTATATACTTTTTTCACAAATTTAAAGCAAAGTAAAGAACTTTCTAGAAGAAAGTGATTTTAAGAACAAGAAATGTTATTAATTCATTCATGGAGAGTCAATATAGAAACTAAAGAAAAATAGCTAGAGACTTAAACACAAAAAGGAATAAAAATTAGGGACTTCACTAGAATTAATATGTTGTATATTTAGTAAAAGAGTAATGTTATTTAGTTTCATTGCGCTTGACACTATATTAAGGTGACACTAAATGATAAGTTGAATCAAATGGACTCCCTATTTAAGTATTTAATTTCATTATCTTTTGATACGATATTGGTTATTACCTAAATTGGTGTGAAGCGCTACTGGTGCTACATAACATTCTTTTTAGTAAAAGAGTGATGTTATTTATTTAAACTGGAGACAATCTAGCTAGCATCACTACATTGAGAGATAGACTATGACACATAAATACACGAGATTGTTATATATTTAACAGCTAATAAAAAAATAACAACAAGACCGGAGATCGATCTCCAATCTAAATAAATAGTATTATTCTTAGTAAAAAGCGTGGCGTGAATATAACTAGACAAAGTGTTTTCCTACTAAGATCTACCCATATAACGTGGCACTACCTTTGTCAGTGTCACTTGTAGAGTATTGCCAACATCATCAGTGGCAACATAAATCTCGCGACTAGGGTCACAATCGATCTTGTCATTAGAGCATCTATAAAAGTCCATTGGAGCTTAGATTGATAGGGGTTTTACATTTTGGTATCTCCAATGAGTATGCGTAGTAGTGCGCATTTTCATCAAATAAAATTCTAAAAAAATTATAGCATAATTTCATTGCACACAAGTCGGAAACTCCATAATCAGTTGGAATACCGTCCAACAATTTTTTTAGCAATACCCGTAAATAACATTTGTTTTTGAAATCCAGTTGGTGCTTGAATCAAAATATTGAAAATATTGCAGCCCAAAAAATCCATTTGTTGTCTGGCGTGAAGAAATTGGAAGGTGAAAAATGTCTGAGTAAGTGTAAATGGAGATGAAACCAAAATATTTTGTTGTATGCCACAAATAGAGTTGTGGATCTATAAATATAATATAGATACAAATACTTGTATGTATAGAGAGATAATTAAAGGGAGAGAAGGAAAAAGGGTTGATGAAGATAAAGTCGGAAGTAGAGATGGCAGAAAAATATGATTCACTCCATAACCTGACGGACACTCGATCCGTGGATCGGTAGAGCAAATCGTGGTGGGATTTGCGATCCGCCAAAGGTTAACGGATCGAATCAGGGTCGGTCTGATCCAATCTGATCCGTTTAATTAAAAAAAGACAGATTTCTAAATCAAAGAGGTCTCATTTCACCAGTCACCACTCTCTCCAACCAACGTCAACCAGCCCAAAAAAGAACCCTAAAACCCCCCAACTCTCTCTTCGTCGCTTCTCCCGCTGCCTCACAGTCTCACCTTATATCGCCTCTAGTCACGCCTCCGGCCTCTCGGTCTGCACTGCTTCCAGCCGCGCCCGGCGCCTTACGGTCTACAATTTATATTGGATGTTGTCAAATTACCATGTTAACTGTTGACTATTGATGTTACTTCTGATTATGATACTTAATATTGATTTAATTTCGTTTTATTGTTAAAATTGATTGTATTTGTAATGTATGATGTGAAAATTAAGTTAAGAGATTAGAGTAGTGTAATGTATGGTGTTTTAAAAAAAAAAGTTTGTGAATCGGTTGACGGATCGCAATCATGATCCGATCTAATCTGTGATCCGATCCGATCCATAAATCGTAGATCATGGAGCATATCATGATTTTGTAAATCTTTCGTAGAGCAAACTAGATCCAGAATTTTTGCTTGACCCTGTGCAAATTCTTTTGCCGCCAGCTCATCTAGATAGACTACCATCTCAACTATATTGGAGGAGTTTTCTTTTTCCCTTTTTTTTGTGTAAAATGTCAATTTGCTGATGTGGCCCACACTTTCCCCCAACCCACCCAAGCATTGAGGATGCTGTTATTAATGAAAAAACTAGTCATGAACATTAAATTGAATAATAATAATAATCATCATCATCATCATCATCATATATATTCGATAATAAGCTAGTGGATGCAACTCGTCTTGAGTAATTAATTACTTAGATACGTGCCATTTAAGTTGTTATTTACTAGATTCTCACACGTACGTTTTACAGGAAAACCCAATTCAAATTATATAAGTCAAACTTATAATAATTTTTTAAGAAATTCACAATGAGAAACCATACGTAATAGTTTGGCTCTTAATTTTTTTCCTTTTTTTAAACTTTTGAAGAAATTTGGCTATTGTATTGTAGTTGAATTAATGCATTTTATTTAATTTGTTTATCTTTCAACGATAGACCTTAGAATGATGGATTGGATATTAATGGCAATAAAAAACTATGATAAAGAAAAAGGGGTAATAACACAATTATAGAAAGCATAAAAATTAGAAGATAAGATAAATTAAAGAGTTTTAAAAGAGAAGTAGCTCCCATAAGGATTCTTCGATGAGAGAGAGCGAGTTGTCCAAGAAAGAGAAGAATCAGATAATAACTAAAAAAAAGGAGGAAATAGTTTTTTACGCCCAATGAAATAAGGCGAACGAAATTGAAATATCCCCACTTATAACAAAATGGGCGAGAAAATTGTGGTTAGATTGCTGCGGCTTATTTCATTTAATTAATATATAAATTTCACGCTCAAGTTGTTTGCTTGTATATTTTTATTTTTAAATTTTTATATTTTTGCTGGATTTATTTGGTATATTGCATCAGCTAAGTATGTTATCATGTAGTGCTTATTATACTTGTGCTGAATCAAGAATGCTTGATGAGAATGTTTAAACATTGAGGTAGGGAGTTATATGATATATCCACGTTAAGGCTTAATAATAATGCAAATAATTATTAATTAATAGGTGGTTGAACCGTTTCTTCTAGAAAACTTGAGCCGCTGTCACGGCTTCATTCACCCCGGCTGTGGGTACATGTGATGCATGTGATGTGAAATTGAATGTCACATGATGCATATCACATGTATATACATGAGTCATTAGGTGTCATAACGGTATCGTTAGATGGAGATGATATTTAAATCTTTTTTAGACTTGAGAAATATTCAAAAAGGTATAATACCACGTTAGAAATAAATTTGTAAAAATAAGTGGTAGGGTAATGGTTTGCTAACTGGAACTATGTCGTCAACATGGATAATTCATGAAAGATTGAAAGATCTCGAGTGGCTGGTGTACCTACCAATTCTTCCTACTGATACCATCTTAAAGGGATTTGACATGGAACCCAATCTAAAATGCAGAGGTCGAAAAGGCGAAAATGGTATAGGTGGCTTTCCTTGATGGGGAGAAGCAAGACTTGAGGCATTTGAAGAGTTAAATCTTGAGAGAAAAAACGGTTCAATGTTGTAAAATGATATAAAATAACTTATTTTTCAAACTAAATAAAGTTACAATAACATATCTGACAATCGAATCTCTCAATTGCCACAGGCTGAATCAAGGATCATCTTGCCGATACATCAGAACACATTAATATTGTGAACGAATGCGCTAGTTTGTTATAAGAACAAAAAAGGGTAATTCGCGTAAATGGACCCTATCGTTTAGTGTCACTGTGGAAATGGACTATATAGTTTCTGATTTGGCGATTTCAACGTTAACGTCGGAGATGTTGAATTAACGAATTAACTGGAATTAGAGTTTATTTTGGAGTTGACCTTTTAGATTTGATATTTTAATTTATTAGTGAAAAATATTAACAAATGGCAAAGTGGTTAAGGTTTAGTTGTTAAACTCAATTGTTGCATATTCAAATCTTCTTTGAGTTCTTTCACAAAAACTTTTGTTAAAGAAAAAAAGAACAATTATCGCAAGATTTACCAAATAAAAAAGACGGAAAAATCATGGTACAAAAAGTATCAATAATTAATTCTCTTAAATATATATATATATATTTGGATGGATACACACACAGAGGTATGTATATCCATCATATAGAGGTATGCATATTAACCAGCCTACCAATATGTATAACAAAATTCTTGTATAGTGGTAACTATTAATTTTAAAAATTAGTTCGGGCAAATTAATAATATCATTAACATAATTTACTTTTCTTGCAGCATTTTTAATCTTTGTGGGGGAAAAAAGAAGCGGACCAAATAGTAATTGGGATAGAGAGATTATAACTAGCAGTGGCGGAGCTAGGGGGGCCATGCCAAGCCCCGGCCCTCCTAAATTGGAAAATGTTCCATTATAGTTTGTTTTTAAAAAAAAAAAATTTATATGTAAAAGTAATTTAGCGATACGTAATATACGACTCATCCTTTCGGCCCAGTCCTATAACAGCTCCTGACTCCGCCATTTTATAAGCTTAATAATACTTGAGTATGATTTTCTGTTTATTTGTCCCTGTTAATGCGGTGCATGTGACATTGACTATATGTAAAAATAAATGACATCAATTAATTGGTTAAAGAATTATTAGAGGTAAATGTGTGTTGTTTAAAAGTACCACCCATTTAAAACCGCCTAAACCGGGACTATAAGATGCCAATATTGTTGTATCTCGTGTTTTGTTCAACATGTGAACACTCCGTTTTTATATTAGTTTATTTATTTAGTATTCATTTGATGTGGGATTTATCCTCTGACATGCTCCCTCAAGACGGTGGCTCATTGAACTGACTAATTTTGAAATCCTGTACTCATTTGAGTCTTTAATAGGATCAAATTGCTCAATGAGCTTAATGGGTTCTGATAATATAAAGGCTTGAGGTTCCACATTAAAAGGTTAATCAATTAAAAAGAGTTTCTCAAGCACTTTTATATTTGTTATTTATTTTAGTATTTATTCAATGTACGATTTGTCTCTTAACAATTACAAAATATATATTTGAAATAAACGTCAAAAAGTTACAATTTTTGAACTATTATCATGCCCCCAATTTTTGTTAACTTTCTATTTCGAAATATCAGTAGCGAAAGTATATATATATATATATATCTCGATTCAAAATCGAGGACGAGACTTTACAAATATAATTCAAAAGTATTGATACGCTTTCGCTATACACTCTAATAATTAAGTATATTGTGGGCTACCCACAACGAAACTTCAGTCACACACCGAAATCTCGATCACAGACATGTACCTTCTCTATCCTAGGGACGATCCGGTCACAAAACTCTAAATTCAATACCTATAAAATTGTAGAAGATGGGGAATGAGTACAAAGTACTTAATGAATAACAACATGCATTGGCACAAGCAAAACAATGCTAGAAAGATCATAAGTTGACAAAGATACAACGATACAAAGTTCGGGTGCATTACTAGTTTGCCTCTATTCGTAAGCCATACGATATAATTATACAAAATGAACAAGACCACACAGCAAGTTCATAATCCCATAAAGCAATACAAATACAATGCAAAACAGGTAGACAGCGCCACTAGCAAGGTCCAAGAGCAAGCAACAGTAGTTTATCCAAAGCAATGGTACACTGACAATCATCAAAGGGCAAATACAATCAAAGAAAGACACGAGTTCTAAAATAGAGAGAGAGAGAGTCAAGAGAAAGAACCAGTGAAAGAGTCAAAGACTTGCGTTACTCACTTCAAAGATTCCTCGAATAATTCTAAGTGGAAAAGTACTATTAAAACCTTGATATTTATCAATTAAAGCTATTTTCGAGTTAGGATCTAACCATATATAGTACGGAGCCTTTTTCAAGAGACAAATAGGTGTTTTAGTGGGTTTCTATAGGTGTTTATCCACCATTCCCAATGTTGGACGAACTTGGGAGCTTTCAGGAGAGAAAAGGGATAGGTTGGAAGGTTTGGAAGATTGATGATTCAAATCGCCTATTTATAATAGTTAGAAATTAGTTAGTTTTAATAAACTTTTGAGTTCCGCCAACCACGCCGTGACACTTGACACGATCAGGGTACATATGTTGGGGTGAGTTGGCAAAATAATACTCATACGTTTATTGCTCGAGAAGTCCTTATACTTTGTGCCGCTTTGTAATTAAGTTACTATACTTTGGTTTACGTCAATTAAGAACTAAATTCTTTCTTTAGCGTCAATTGAGTAACAACCTTTTAATCTTCTAATGCTATTAAAGAAATCTTAGTATGATATTTGAGTAATTTTTCCAAAACAGCAATTATGTTGCTTACTTTTATTTGTAAAAATTTACGGGATGTTAGAACTATCCACTTGAATAAAACGAGAAAATATGAACAATTTTTTCATGCCAATCGGCTTTACATATTTGTAGTGAACTAGTAATAGAAAAGGATACGTGACAATAGAAGAGTAGTCCCCCCCCTCCCCGGCGTGGGGGGAGGGAATTGATCAGCTAGCATTATGAGGTCACGATACTAGTTGAATGGTAAGAGAATATTTTCATTTTCATACAAAATATAAGCAAGAAGATTTAAAGACATTGATGATTCTTTTGAAATATTAAGCCGGAATGGTAATATCATTTCGGACTCTAAGGGGCCAAATGTTGCTAGCAATACCCGATATCTGTGCAGCAAACCCAATTTTATAGAAGCATGTTTCAAACTCCAAACCAGTTAGTACGTATGAAAATTTTTTGGCATTCATGTGGGTGCAATTTATATATTCATGTGGCGTGTATACATGCAGCAGGTACTAAAAATTTATTTCGTCTGGCAGTCTTAATGATACGTTGTTTTGTGAGTTGTATTATAAAACCAAATGACATCTCTTTAGTGTTCTTTATTTTAGAAGACTACTATCAAACAGTACATTCGTCACCTTTTTTTAGAAGATTTTCCATTAAAAGATCATGTGTGTTAAAATTAAATTAAATGAGTAGAACTCAGAAAAAGATCATGTTTGTGCTTAATTTAAAATCATTGTCAACGATTTTCTTGATTGTTCTGTAATTGGCCCTCAAGTTTCCATCATGTGAAAAATAAATTTGCATTGTTCCCGGGGCATAGCTCAACTAGGAGAAACAATAAGCACAAGTTTTGCTGCTAGAGGCAGGGTGGGGGTTCGACTCCCGAGAGCAACAAGAACAAATCCATTTGGAAGAGGATCCCTTGTGTACAGTAGTGTACAGACTGATGTTAGAAACCTATGTCCAGTTGAGACATATCCGGCAGTTTACCTCCTTTAGGATTCTAAGGGCGAGGTCTTGAGGGCCCAGGATTAGTCTGGTAAAGTTGGGATACGTAGTGCTAATAAAAAAATAAAAATAAAAAAATAAATTTGCATTTCTTATCGGGTTAATCTCACGACTCGTCCTCAATATTTGAGTTTAGTGTCGGCTGGGTTTTCAACCTTATTTTGGACATGATGGATTGTCTACCTTTTATAAGTTCACACGAAAGGTCTTTTTTAATAAATTCCATCAATATTACTATTAACTTCCCAATAAAATTATCGTTGTGTCCCTTAACTTTTTAAATTAAAAAACAAATAGGTTTAAAACTATAAAAAATAATTTAAAAGGTTAAAAATAAAAAGAAAAATACCTCACTCCTCCCTTCGCCAACAAGATTGGATGTCGAAAACGACATCAATTAGTCAACTAATTTCAAAAAAAATCTTTCGTGCAAATTTACAAAAGGTTCTAGTAAGTCAAAAAAAAAAAAAAAAGTTGAAAAAATAACAGATACTAAATGCAAAGGCTGTCGATGAGATATGAATCTGTGGATGAGACGTGAAAATAACCCTTTCTTATTTACAAATGAATAATCTCTGCTAATGATCTTTTAACTTGGCAATTAAAGCGTCGATCTAACTATTTGGCTAAGAAAATGCATCGGGCATCATGAGTGTTTTAAAAACGCATCTAAGATTGAGATATGTAGTTATCTTTGCGCTTTAATTATAACACATTGGCTGTTGAAATTGATCTAGCGCTCAATATATGGTACAATATAGCACCACATGAACCATGCTTCACATGCACGCCACATGGCTCATGTAGTGTCATTGCGTACCATACATCAAGCGCCAGAAAGACTCTGTTGGTTGCACTCAAAAATTAATTTCGACACGTTTCCAAACCTTACTGTTTTAAAATGTTGCAAAATTTTGGAACCTCTTCGATTGTTGAAGACGAAGCAATCGCACTTTTGGAAGGGCTTAATTTGGCAAAGGCATGTGAATTTTGTACTGGTCCTATCGAATTAGATTGGTCTGGCTATAGAAACAGATCAGAGTCAAAATTCAGAGTCCGACCACCAATTACACGGGGTCACGCCACCTGATGGTGGACGACGTCACCTGTGTCAGGTGACGTGGCCTCCTATAATTGGTGGTCAAGCTGATGTGGCCCCCAGTAATTAGTAGTCAGGCTCTGAATCTAGAGCCCGATCTGTTTCTATAGAAAATCTACGAATTAGATTGCTTTCAACTTGTTTCCAATTTGAGCTCAAACTTTGAAATCCATCCTCGTTGCTAGGTAAGAACCATGGTTTGTTTGGCGATTGTAGTTGTGGTCCTTGTGAATATATTCTCCGTGAAATAAATATAGCCGCTCACACTATTGCTCATTTTGCACTTAGTCATTCTTCTTATTTTTGTTGGGGTTGCTTTTATTCCTATATGGCTTAGTTTGTAACTCTTCGTGATATGCAATGATATTGCTATTTCACTTCACAAAAAAAAAATATTGCTTAACACTATACTCTCCCTTCTTATTTACTTAATCCACGTTTCCTTTTTTGTTTGACTTATTTGCATTGTCCTATGCGTTTGCTATTATTTTTTACGTTCATTTACAATTATACTAATGTTTAATCTTGAAAATGTAATACGCCATCCGTCTCACAAGGATAGAGTGATAGGTAATCTTACTTAGCTTTTAAAAAGGTAACTAATTGTGTTGGAGCCTTAATTTTATAGATGTTCCTCTAGTTTTAACATTCATACCTAATTCATGATGTGACAATAATTACCAATGAAACAAATAATATAAACTGTATCTATTAAAATTCTTTTTAACTTTTCACTTAAAACCCCACACAACTGATTGATTGGCAGGTCAGTATACTCCAATTTTACTAAAAAAGAAGTGGGGTGGTTGATATCTCGTGTAAATGGTCATAAATTTTAGAATTGAAATCGACACAACGCTTTTTTTGTTTAATAAAATTTGTGGGTATCAAGATAGTTTAAATTTGTGAATAAAATAAGGATAAATATAAAAATGAAAAATTAATTACACGCCTGATATAGCAACTTGGCTATCTTTTTGGAACGAATGAAAAATAGAATACTAGATTATCTTTTAGATGGTTATATCTACACCACTATTTTTACTAACTACGCTACATAATAACACAGTAATATTAAAGTGTAACTTTTATATAGAAATCACAGTTACTTTATCAACATAACCCTATATCTTTAAGAGTAAAACAAAAAGGAAAAAAAAAATTGTACACCACACCACATTCCATTCATCATCAGTTCATCACTTTATTTTGTACAATAATTTGCTTTTTCTGTTTCCCGATCTTCTAATCAAATAGTAAATCTCTCAAGTGACCATAGAAATTCTCAGAACACACTGCTAGGGATCTATACGCCTTCGATATAATGAGATCTCTGTTACAATGGTGGATATAACCTTCTTTTTATGAATAATAAATTTAGTTATTTTGGGTTTTCTTGTTTCTAATAAAGTTATTAAATCCGCTTTTTATTGAATTTTGAGACGTGTTTTTCACATTTGAAATTTTAGACTTTAGCTATTGTGGGGCCATTCTATCATTTTTTTTTTAATTACGAAAAATTTGATTAAAATATAAATATCATAACAAGACTTTAACCCGACGTTTGTGGCATGCATACAAATATTGATATCATTTGATTTGAACAGTGTTTCTATTTTTCTCACCCTTTGCATAAAAACATAGAAGGTGGTGCGGCTTTCAATTGTGGTGTAGTAAAGAAGCAAATTTGGTGGTGAACATAAAAAATAGAATAGTTATTCATTTTTTATTGTATTTAAGAAATAGGTTTATATAAAGGTTATTTAAGCCATTAAAGTCATTGGAATTTTTAGTAAATATAAGAAAAAAATCAAACTTGTGGTATGTTTAGTACGAGGGTGATGTAGATATAAGTATAACCACCCTTATCTTTTTGAGACAGAGTGAATATATATCTTTTTTTTTTTAATTTGGCAAAAATTAAATTTGACACATCTGATTAAATAAGGTTATTTTAGAAATTTTGTTTCTACTTTTTCTTTCCCAACATTTTTTTAATCCTTATGTAAAAGATAAAATAGACTAAATAAATTAGAGGCGTGGAGTAGTATTTTCAATTGTGGCCATATAAGTTGTTAATTTCAATTAAATTAAATTATTTTGGTACAATAATCTGATGAACAGAAATCTTAAAATCTTCATTTCAATCTTTCGTCCATATATAAGTATTAAAAGCCGGAGTATAAGTCAGATCCTACTATATTTAAAGTAATCAACACCAACCACCAATCAATTCTAATTTAAAATGTAGCTCTAGGAAATTTTATTATTAATTTCGACCTGAAAAATACTAAATTAGGGGATGATAAGATTAATCAAACAAGGGTCATGTCATTAGTTATCATTGCTAGTGACTATCAATAACAATAATATGTATTCTAAGAAGTCCATCTAATTAGTGTATGCTTACTTAAGCGTGCTTATGATCGATATGCGCTTCACTGTGCTTTACATTTGTACATTTTTTCCCTTTTTAATACAAGAGAGATATGGGAAAAAACTCTAGTAGTCCTTTTCAATCAAAAACTCACGTGAGTTTTTAGACCCCTAAATCTACTTGCAGATTTTTGATTGGTTAAGAGTATTGAGTTCGCATAATTTTACACTTAGACTTTATCACGCGTTAATTATGTTTTTAAGGGACATTGATTATGTTCTTATCAATAATACATTTAAATGAGACTAGACTCAATACTTGTCTCATGATGCTTAATTTTTCACACTCCATGCTATTTAAACCACCAAAAAAATGCACCAATATTTTTAAAATAAGGGTAAATTTCACATATGGTGCCTCACCTTTACTCATTGTATTAGTTGGATTTCAATTCTTTTTTTTTTCCCAAACGCCCTGAGTCCCTAATCTTTCATAAATCCACGCATAAGGTTTTTAATCCTATTAGATTGACAATTATGCCCTATACTCTTTTTTTAATAACTCTTACTTTCTAAATAAAAAAAAAAACTAATACATATTAAAAAAGGAAAAAAAATAAAATAATTTCTTTCTACCACACCTTTCTAGTTACCCATCTCACTTCAACTCGGTCGTAAATAACAAATTCTGTTAGTCATTTTAGACAACAAAAAAGAAAACATACATTTTGCTGCTTGCTTGTCTCACTGCTGTTAAAAATGATATAGAAATGTACGGCCCTCCTCCTCGCCAAAAAAAAGTGGTGTATGTATTTTCATTTCCTATCAAGTTAGAGATATGAGTGGAATGAATAATACTGTGAGATATGAGTGGAATGAATAATACTATTTATCACCAGTAGTGATAATCACCATCCTATGTGATAGTATGTTGTCATTAATGATAAGTGTAATTAAATATGAGGACACTGCGAGTACATGTAATTATATAAATTGGACTTATCATTTAATACTGCCTAATGATAGCGATGATCACTACCGGTGTAGCTAATTAGATATGCGGCAAAAAATCTTATTTTCCTTTTTATTTTTTATTATTTTTACTCTTTTTTTAGAATTGTTTTTTTTAATCTAAAAGGTTTAGACAAAAATATCATAGAGGATCTTACGAGTGAATTTACAAATCTATGGTATTGGGAAAAAAAAAGTTGAGAACTCAGTTAATAGAAAGTGTAAAGTTTGGGGATGAGATGTGAAATTAATACTTGTTTTTTCGCAATCAGGGAGGTGGTGCGCTTTGAAAATCACAATCCTTTGTAAAGTAAACTATAATGCCTTACAACTGAGAACACATCTAAATTTATAGAGGCCTTTACAAATCGACCGTTGCTACATCAACATGAATCATTATATTGTTCAGAAATTTCAAAATCGGAGTTGTAAAGCATCAAATATTATATTCTTATTCTTTTGCCGTCATCCATCCTTTCCAAACTGGGAAAGTTCTTTTGCCAGTTATATCGAACCCATTGTGTCCCAAAAAAATAATAATAATAAAATAAAAAAATAAAATAAAAGTTTGAACTACGTCTAGAATTTGAGTTTCAGGAGACTTCGTTAAAAAAATAAACAATGAATGAAATATGCCTCTAGAACTTTTTCTTTGCTTGGTAAGTATTTTTATATATTACAAAGAGATAACAGGGAAGGGGAATCAAACTTTTGATCGAAAGTATGGGACGCCAACTTGAATATCATTGGACCACGTAAATCTTTGCAACTTAATTTGCCAAGTATTGAAACCGTTTTGTTTGAGAATTTTGGACAACATCGTAAGGGATATATTGAAAAGTAAGCTAATGACTTCAAGAGCTAGTTTTCTCAACCAATATAATAATTATACGTAAGGAATTACGTTTCTATGCCAAAAATAACTCAATTCCTTCTGAATACATCTTTTACCCGATACATCTAAATGATATGAATTCCTTGCACCTTTTTTTCCCTACAATCTCTCCCTCCCTCAAATAAAGAACAGCATTATCTCGACTTGCTTCAATGGATGGTCCATCCATGTCTTTTATTCTACCAAAATCTCAAATCTTCTATTGCGTCTCGTCTTTATTGTACATGAGCATGACCACCTTAAGACTCATCCATGGGTTTTTTCTCGATCACGATTTAATTTTCAGGCCCCTCCTTCATTCAACTGCATTCGAGATCTCTCTTGTGTGTCCATATAGTCAAATCTGAGCATGGTTTTGATACCACTAGTGACGAATTGGGGCTTTATCCCAGAAGAATGACACAACATGTGTAATAGCTATAAAGAAATGACCTCTCCTCTTACTGAGAGATCACGCACACATGTGTAATAGCTATAGAGAGATGACCTCTCCCAAAAGAGAGATGTCACATCTCCTTAAAATTTTTCATTCTTTATAACTCTATCTTTTGTGTGGGATTCATTCACACATTTTTCTCAAGAAATTAAAGTGTTTTGCTTGAGCATGCCATCCACAAAACACCTTATTCATGGTTGGAAATAAAATGATTAATGATAAATTTTCAGGTTGATTCACCAATTAGTTCACTGGTTGTGTACTAATATAAAGGGTAAAACTGTCAATTAAGACATTTAAATAATTTAAACTTTAAATATTTCATGATTAAAATTGTAAACTGCTGAACTAATTGGTAAACCAACTTGAAAGTATAGAATTACTCAAATAAAATATGGTAAAAGACATAATCGAAACTTGACTACCTTTAGCTAAAACCCTATAAATTTTCTTTTTAATTTTTTCGAAGTGTTCTAAAAAGATTTTTTTGAAACGGAATAGTCGGAGAAGAGAGTGACCCCCCACCTCCGGCCCGTACTTATCCTACCATTTCATCTCGGCTATTAAAATAAAATAAAATCTCTTCTGAGTTAATTGTTTCAATCAAATCTACCCAAAACTCCCAAAAGGCTAAACTACCCGGGGGGGGGGGGTTGGGATCTTTCACATTTACAAGCTTTTGAATCTTGATCATTCCACTGTATGTATGTGTTGCTCAAGAGTTAATATTCTTCTTCAAGTGAAATAAACTTCTTCTCCATTCAAAATTAACAATTGAACAATTAATTAATTATTATCTCACAGTTGAAGCAACCGTATGAGCCCAAATCCTGAGATGATGTTTCAGTTCCATTTCGTTGCCAAATTTTGGAATTCGCCATTCCATCTTCATCAATGGTTTTTTCTTCATTAATCTCTTTTCTTCTTCATCTTCTAAGACATCCCATGCTTCCGAGAGATACGGCCTCGAAACTTCTGCTGGTTTCTCATCATCCCATTTTCCAAGCCTCTGCAATCCAGGAATTATCGAAACTAAATCCGAATCCTTGTCTTCATCGGAGAAGATCGGAAGAGCCCAGATCCATAAACCCTTTCAACTCCTCGAATTCGAGCTCTGATAAACTCCTGCTGCCGTTTCTCCTCCTCCTCCGAGTTCTGGGATTCACTCTGTTCTTCTTATTCGTGTACTGGGATTCTTTCTTCTCCTCCTCAAGTTCTTCTTCGACATGTTCTTCGCCGGAAAGTATTGTCTGGAGCTTGTGAACCAGGACAGAGTTTGGAGATGGAGAATTATCTGAACAATCTAATGATCTGGAGCTCAAGAACTGGTCACTGGAAGATTTCTTCAGCAGGGTTTTGATTCGATTCAGCTTTGGCTTCTCTTCAACTTCAACAAGAACGTCTGGATCTCCACCTGCTGGTTTCGTTGCAGAAAAAGAGGGTTTTTCTGAAAAAATTCCATACTCAAACCAGTAGGAATCCAAGACACTGAGAAGTCTTTCTTCTACAGCTGACATGGATTGGTGGTTTCTTGTGTCGGCAGATCAGATAGGCTCCGCGTGGGTGGGGAAATTTCTGGCATTGCGAGGGTGAGAGACACCTAATTTATATGAAAAATTATGGGGGGTGACATTCTTATATGGTATATTTGTATTTGATGATGAAAAAATAGTCATGTAATCATCACTCAATGAATATATGTCACATAAAAATATCACTTAAAAATATCTCCTTTTCATGTCACCTTGCTCAATTTATATAGTGGGTGATTTGCTATTATTGAGGCTTTAAGCTTTAGTAGTATTGGAGAATTATTATGTGGAAAGTTTGCCAAAATGAATTAAATAATGCATGTGATTAATGCATATAAGCATTTGAGATTCCCCATTAGTTACATTAAATAATAATTTATCATAGCTAGTCTACTTACATATAAGGTAATCATATACGCATAATTTTCAAATGCCCACCGTGGGAGTTATAAAATATACCACTTCCAACTATATATTGACAAGTGTCTTGTGTTTTAGATATATTCACAAATATAAAGAATATATTTATTTGGTTTCAAGTAACAAGCCTCTTTCAATTAGGAGGTCTAGGATGTTATTACACTGGTAAAATGTTTGAAAAAAATCCATTTGATTTATATATATATGTGTGTGTTGGTTTGGTTTTTCACACGAATTAAGAATTACTGAAGTTGCAAATTTTGTAAATTCCTTTTCTAGGGTACCTAATATAAGTATTATTTATAATTAGTGAAAATTTTCAAGCACGTATAAGAGGTAACAAATCCAAGTAATCTGCATCCATACACTCACCTTCGACATCAGGTGTGCTAACTAGGCAAGTTAAATGAGAGTACGTTAGTTAATGAACAAAAGAAATAGTCAAGTACTTTTCAATATAGAAACATAACTATATACTACCTCTGTCCCAGAAATACAGTCTAATTTTTCTTTTTCATCCGTCTAAAAATATGATTCAGTTTCTTTTTTAAAAAGTAGTCAAAATATTAGTGCACTTATGTACCCTTATTTAATATGCATAGTTATAAAAAAAAATAGAATTATTAAAGTGGAATAATTTTAATAAATAAAATGGTATAACAGGGAAATGATATTAAAATTTTCTTTTCTAATACTATTAAATGAAATTTTCTTAATTTATGTGAAAAAAATATGACCGTCTTTTTGGGATGAATGTAGCAATAATTATGGGATATAGAAAAATGGAATAATTGATTGTTTGAATTACCCTTTTCGGTAATTCATTATTTAGGGATTACAAATTTATAACTTGTTATTTTCTTTTTATTTCTTATTTTCTTCATTTTTTGTTTTGTTTTCTCTTTTCTTTTTCTTTTCCCCTTATTAAATTTTGTCCTTTTTCATAAACAAGCTGATTTTAAAATTTAACGTTTCAATTTGAACAAATTGGCCTCTTATATTTGGATTTCATCACACTCTGGTCTTAAATTCCATTGGTATATGAAGAAAATTCCAAATGAAGCTAAACTTACATGTTCTTATACCATTAGGTCATGTGTATAATGAATTGACTTTGAAAATATCACGATATACATTTAACGTAAATGATAATCTTTTTAATTTTGCCAACAAGTGGATGGAATCTATCAAATCAAGAATAAACTTGCAAACAATAAAAAGTTCAAGAAGATGCTCTCATAAAAGTCAAAAATGCATTAACTTGTAAAACCACAAATTATTTAAACTCAAATTAATAATGTTGTTTCAGCACTCTTTTAAAGATCTATTACTTGGATGAAACTAAAAACAAAATATAATAATAGGAATAAATGTTAGAAATTTTAGAGAACAATAAATAGAGTATTTCTAATTTTCCTTTCTTTTCTTTTCGTTTCTTTTCTTTCTTTTTCCCCCTTCTTTTTCACTTTAATTGAAATATTTTGTAGAGTCCATGTTATTAGGGTCCCCTCCTCCTTTTCTTCTGGTGGTTATGTGTCACAATGAAAATGGTTCAATTTCAAGTGTGAAATGTCTTAAGTAAAAAGTTGGGTCTCCTTCAAGAAAATAGTCATGTGACCAAAATGAAAAGAAATGTTACACGTGAATGAATAAAATAAAACTAAAGATAGATGCTCATTGAGACTTTTATATATTTTAGCTAGTTTTATTTTTTATGTTTTATTTCAAAATAAAATTTAATTAAACTAATTATATTCACATATTTTATGATATGATACTTCAAAACTTCTCCCCTACTACTGGTAGAGTTTTGATTCAGAGACATAGACAGAGACACCCGGCGTATACGGATCAAAATTGGCTGCTCATGAGGGCTTATTAGAAAAGTTTCAAATAAGTATCAAATCAAAACAATTTGTTAGAACCTTTTTTTGTTTTCAAACCTAAATATGTAACTTTTGATGATACTATGTTACTTAGAAACGTGCATGTATTATTTTCTTTAATAGTTTCTTGGTTATAAAACACATAAATGGCATTAGGAAGAAGACGCAACGCAAAAAACTTTACTTGAATATTAAAACCTAACTAATCATTTCATATTTTTGGAGCTCTTTCTTTTCACTAATAGTAGATAAAGTCTATCTCTTTCCCCTTACCTTCTTATCTTGAACCTGTAGCTGCCAAAGACTAGGATTAATGATCCCTACTAGTAACAATGAAAGCGGGTCCATTATTTCGAGTAAAGTTGAAGAATCATTTTTGCATGTTTTTATCGTTAGATCCACGCGTAAGGTAAGACTTCTCATTTCTTCCCAACGACTGTCCCACATTCAATCGAATAGTTGACTATTCCAACAGACACGGGATAATTATTTAAGTGCAAATCACGTGTTCTTATTAAGCAACAATTGGGTGTGGAAGAAGTTAAAAAAAAAAAAATAAGTAAAATGAAATAAAGTAAAAATTGTTGTAAATAAATTAAATATTTAGTGAATGACTATTTTACTCCACAAACTCTAGATATATTATCATTATACCTTTAAAACCCTAAATTCATATCTATAAATGGGGGTCTTTACTCATTGTCAAAAAAATTTTTTTTTTTCTAAGAAGTAATTATTTATCTCTTTTTTATTTTATCTCTTTTCATAACACATTATCAACATGATAAATATTTTCTTTCTTTTCATTCTACCAAAGCACTTCTTATTCATTTTTTTTCCCAGATTGAACATATTAGTTTACTCTCTAGCAATTAATCTTTCTTTTTTGCCTTTCTGTTTCTTTCTTATTTTCCTTTTGTCGATGTCAAAACAATTGCCACTTTGCAATCGTACATTTAATTCACAATTTTTATGATACACTACTACAAAAGACTATAATAGGCGCTAGTTGTAATGATAAATATGCGTCGATTGTGACGGTGACGTATATAAAAGAGACGTTCATTCTCAAGGTATACGCATTGGTTGTTGGTCGACTCCTAAAATTAACAATAAATGTCGGTTGTTTCATAAAAACTGGTGTCTAAAGCCAAAATTTTTTTAAAAATAATAATAAAATAGACAATAGGAGTCGGTTGCTAAGGAGGAACCAACTCCTAAAGTGACACTTAATAGTCGATTCCTCCTTAATAGCCAACTCCTATTGCATATTTTATCATTATTAATTTTTTGCCCTGCTTCTTCGTTAAATTCAAAATTCAAAATTTCAACAATTCACCTTACTTTTCATCCGCCAGCCAATCTAACATGGATGCCCATTGGAATTCAAATTCAAAATCAAAATTCAAAATAATGACATTACACGGCAATTTTTTCATCAAGCACAAACTATTTATAAATGAACATCAAATTTTCCTCTTTCATAAAAAAAAAGAAAAGAAAAAAGGAATGTCAAAATTGCTTCTGATTGTGACTTTCCCACTACTGTTCCAGAGAGACCGACTGTCCCTTTGGAATTGGGGCTTGACTTTCATAGCACGATCTGATTCAGCTTTGTTTTACCTTCAATATTTCGAAATCTAGCTTATGGATGTAATAGAGGGAATTGGAAGGCGTTATCTTTGCACCAAGCAGAGGATGAAGTTCTTCTTGTGGACGAAGAGACGATTGCGACCCACTGTCGAGAGGAAAAATGTGCTTTGCTTGGGAAACTTCTAATTCCCTCAAAACCAAAGGCTAACGGCATCCCCTTGACTAATCAATTTTTTTCTTCTCTAGCAACAAAAAAAAAAAAATGAAAGCAACCCAGAAAGTACAATAAAACGCAGGCCTTAACAATCAAAATCCTTTTCGATGCTTCAAATATGCCTTTACAAATCTCCAGATCTAGTCCTCATTTATTCTAAAATTGTAGTTTAGCTACAAAACGGGTATGAACTCGGGAGATCTGGGGCTTCTATGCTCAACAAGAACTACTTAATATGTTACAATAAGGAAAAGAAAGGAACATAGCAAGATTGGAGAGGAGAGGAGAGGAGAGATAGAAACTTGCATTAAACGAGTTTGAAGCTTTCTTGAAACTCGTAATAAATTGAGTTTGAAACGGTGGAGTGTGTTTCTTATTAATTATTTTAGTGGAGGCGGGCGTCGGTTCCTTTGAGGGACCGACGTCTCTTTTGTTAAATGGGAGTCGGTCCCTTTGAAGGACCGACGCCACTTTGCTGAATGGGCATCGGTTGCCACCCTGGTACAATGTTGGCGTCGGTTTTTTTACAAAGAATCGATGCCTATACTGTAATTTTCGCTCTTCCGATCTCCACCGCGCATAGCTTACACGTCGTTTGTCCGAGTAACCAACACATTCCTTATTTTTTTCTCTCATTCTGCAGTAGTGATACCAGAATCTTCATTATGGCACAATTGTGTTTAAATGTTCTATGTCACAACGATGTTGTTTTCGTTCACACAAATGACTTGGTATCAAAATAGTAATTTGATTATTCATGTTTTTATGTATAAATGTACATAAAGGGACAACCAATATTCAATTTCAATAGATTTTTGGCTTCCAATTTTATATGTCAGCTTGACTATCATATTTTGATATAAAGGGATTATGAAATTGCAAGCCAAAAATCTATTGAAATAATATGGCAGCCAATTATATAGTGAATGTAAATCTGATAGCCACAATCAAATATTATATTACTTTTATATTTCTTTTCTTGTATAGTAGGGAGATCATGAAGGATTCTCATCTCGTGAAGGATTCTTTTCTTGAGGATGCTGCAATACCTTTATGAAAATTTCTCTCACTAGCCTAATTCTCTCCCTTCTCTCATCAACCTTTACACTTTGCTGAGAACCCCCCCTCCACGGGGGATCCTTCCCCTTAAACACCAAATCCAGATAGCATACATGCTTTGATTCTAACCCAAGACAACACGCAACAAGCTTCAAGTTCGGAAAATGCCAATGTAAAATCCATCCCGCCTAAAATGAAGAAAACCGTTAAAAGTTTATTAAGCATCTTATTTCTGCCCTGGGTTTCCAACCTCCAAATAGAAAATATGATAAGGCCCATCCTCTTCTACAGTTGCTCAGAAGCAAGCCCTTCCATCATTGAAGGAATTCCCATCCCTGCCTTCACCATCAGGAAATGGAGAACAAGTTAATAGACAGGCCCCAATGGAAACGACTCATGGACAGAACAACAAAGCTGAGACTCAAAGAAAAGAAAACTCACTACCTGTTTTCCCAATGTTAGAACCTAAGAAAAGAAAACTCACTACCTGCTTTCCTAATGTTGGAACCTATATCGGTTGAAGGTGAGCCTGGTGTGAAGTTCTCATCAGAACAACTCACAAAACTTGAAAAATCTGCACAACTTGTTCTCCTTGGGAAGTTTTCACATGTAAAACCAAAGATGGAAGCAATTAGAAGCGCTATATTAAAGATGAAGTTCAAAGGTAATTACATTGTCAGTTGGCTTGACCATAAACATATTACTATCCATTTTCAGATGGAATGTGATTATCTTTAATTATACATGAGAAATAAGTGGATAATACATGGAACCCCCATGCGTGTTCTTAAATGGGATAGGCACTTCAAGATTGATCGTGAATTCCCAATAGTTCCAGTCTGGGTTGCATTGCCTTGTTCACCTTATATTTTCTTTCAGCATGTAGGAGTCTATTTTATCTATAGCTAATTCTATAGAGAAACCCCTATGTGTTGACAAGGCAACTGCATTAAAAATACGACCTAGTGTGGCTAAAGCATGCATAGAACTTGATGTATCTAAGCCTCGACTAGAAAGAATTTGGATTGTTATAGAGGATGAAGGCTTTTGGCAACAGATTGTCTATGCAATCCACCAGATACTGCAAATTCTGCTCGCATTTGGGACATAGGCAAGATCACTGCCCGTGGAAAAAGAAAGAAGATATACCATTGGTGAGAGATAGGCAAAGCTATCATGAGGTTAGTCAAAACAAATCAGAAAGCAACCAGAATACAAACAAAATAAATCGGAAAGACAACAGGATAGAGGAATCTTCTAGGAAAGAAAGTAATGACAATGCTTCGATGGAAGATGGAGAAATACCTCGAGAATGGGAAAAAAGACTCAGTGCCAAGAAAGAAAGGAAATTGAGGAGAAGTAAATGGCAAAAGATAAGTGAAAAGATCGGAAGTTCTCTCTAGCAGGTGGAGGACACAAAAACTCACGGAAAATTGTGAAACATAAAGGAAGAAATGGGAAAATGATAGACATTACTGATATTTCAGAAAGAAACACATCGCAACTTTCAGTAATGGAAGACCTTTCAAATCCAAATCCATTTTTGGCATTAAGGAAATCTAGAAAGTTGGAGAGTGATAAAAATGATAGAGAAGAGCATTGCAAGGAAACTAGCAGTGACTCTGAGGCTTCAAGCTTGCCTGACGCAAACGATTCTGAATAATTGTTAATCTCCTTATATGGAATGTAAGGGGAATTGCTAAAAGCAATACAAGAAGTAGAGTTCGTTTGCTAGTTCATAAGCATAACCTTCAATTTCTAGCCTTAATTGAACCAATGGTGGGAAATGACCAACTTTCTTTTTTCTACCAGACAATGGGCTTCCAGCTTACTCTTCAAATCACAATGCAAAAATTTGGGTACCATGGAAAGATACTGTAAACTGTAGCATAGAGATCACTGAGGAGCAATTTATTCATGTCAAAATCTCAAGCCCAAACCTATGCGGAAGATCTCCATATGATTGTGGTATATGTAGATTGTTATTATATTAATAGAAGAAGACTTTGGAACCAATTACGTTCAATTGCAAGTCTTAGGGATATCGGCCAAGAACTCTTTCACCATGGTTTCATTTATTTTTCCTTTGCAGTCAAACAATTTTTCCAGCATAAGAAATCTAACTAGTTCATTCAACCCAATCATCTCAAAATCAAAAAAATCATAATTCTCCTCTCATATATGAATTGTCTAAATTGACAAAATTTCTGAATAATTAAGCAACCTTCTTATCATGAAAACAGTAACTGTAGGGATAAAAAAACATCTCAGGATTTTGACCTCTGAAGGACTGAGATCCTCTGGGTCATCAGGATGTATCTTGCTTTAGTTGGAGTCACTCGTAGTAGAATACTAGCTAGATATATCCTGAGTGGTTGGCTCTTGCTATGCTGATTCTGATTTAGATGAATAAATGCACCATACAATGACGATCCTTGTTGATCTTCCTATTGCTGGTCTTTTTTCTGGTGGTTCAGTCATCTTCTGTTTTCCCTTCCTGATTTCTTCTTTTTTTTTTCTCTACTATTGTTCATCAAATTTTTCTACTTCCTTAGATAAGCCCCCTAAGCTCTCTTCCTCTTCCTCTAATTGATAGTCACTGTCCTTATTAGAATTTTTATTATGGGCTTTCTGGGACTTCTGCTCTTAGTCTAATATGAATGAGTCCTGATCAAACTTAGGATTTTTAGAATTTTCAGATTATTCTTCTTCAAAATCCTCTGTAGAATGCGAAAAGGATTTATCTTGCTCAGCCTTATCTAAAGTTGATTTTTCTAGTTGTGCATCAGCAGATTTTTCTTGATTCTCTTTCCCCTGGGTTTGATTACCCCAAGTTTTACTAGGGTTTTCATGGTTCCTAGCAATGGATTGTAGAATCTCCTGAATATTTAGGTCTTCTTATTGATCATTAGTCTGTTGAACCTCTAGTTGAGGATTTTCGGTTGATTTTGTGGGGATCAACCACTGGTTCTGGAATCAAGTTCTCATGTCTTCCAATTTGTTCTGCTGGTGCAACTGGATCTTCCAGTGGATTAGGATTTTCCCTTGTGGTTGTCGAATGTCATCTGCTTGAGGGTCTGGATGTAGAATTTGTTCTAGTTGATTTCACTCATCGTCTGGAACATACAATACCATAGCAGATAGATGATCGATTTGATATGGTACTTCTACCATAGGGATTTCAGTGGTTGGTGTAGGATTTGTCTCAACTTGCATCGCCGCTGCTGGGATCTCCAACTCTTATGGTTGCGCTGGTAGAGTTGAAGGATTTTTTTACCTTTCTGTGTCTGCACCTCAACTAGTTGTGAAATGCCTGCATCTGGTTTGGATTTCTTGGTTGTTTTGCCTCATCGAGATGTACCACGACCTCTGTGGTTGAATTGGAAAAATGAAAGAAAACACAAGAAATACTTCGAGAAAATAGAGAATAGTTAGATTTTTTTTTTTGGATAAAATTTAGGAGCAGCTAGGGTTTGATTGAAAAAGAGGGAACTTTACATAGAGGGAAACTAAAAGGTTTTGAAACATTAGTTTTAAAAATGTGTCTTGTTTAACCTATGAACTAAAGTACAATATGCATCTGGGCTAATTAATGCACATAGGTAAGCATATGCAAATAACATAAAACCAACTTTAATTTAATTAAGCATTGAATACTTTTCAAGATATCTGTTGAAGTTCACATCATGGAGTATTCAGCCAACTGAATTGTTCTCAATGGAAAGAATTTATTTTTGAATGTAATTTATTTAATTTTATTTTTTTTTATAGTCAATCCTTTCTCTAATTTCACCTTGTGAGGACCTGACTTATTGAGGCTTATGAGTGACGCACAAGAAGACCGATCATCATCTAAACAACTCTTTTTAAAAAGTATAAAACTTTTAAGTCCTTGGTTTACTCAACGTTTTCTATAATTTGAGCATTGTCTTCTGAGAGTAAAGGTAGCTACATGCATTCAAAGACTTGGTCGACTGATATCTTTTTCCCTTACCGACTCTGCATCATAGACATTATTGGTCTATAGTGCCAAAGATTGTAGATACTGATCATATGTCTACATCAAATTATGACCCTCAATCAGTAACTCTTTATAGTGTAAAGAAAGAAGGATGTGTCCCATTCATGTTTTAAGCAATTTATCATTATGGAATAAAGTGAACAAGTTTTAACCGATAATCATGATGCGTTCTATGCCAAGCAACTCAGTGATATCATGCACATATATATAGTGATTATTTAAAAGGATGACACATAAATCACACTATAATGAAAAATCCAAAAAGAGAAATTTTCCCTTTTTTTAATGATTTTTTTCTCATTTTGCAATATATTTTTTAAATTATATTTTTTTCATTTTTTTTAATGATGATGTTGAGCCTATTTAAGCTGTATGCGAATGCCGATGTGTTTTCTTAAACTTTTAAACCTAGATTCAACTAATACTTTAGTAAATAGATTTGCAAGCTGATATTTTGTCTAAACATACTGTAAGGCAATCACATTTTGTTTAACCAACTCTTTGATAAAATGATGTCTTATATCAATATATTTTATCCTTGAGTGTTGAACTTGCTTTTTGAAAATATTTATTACACTTGTGTTATCACAGAAAATAATGACCTGATCTTGAGAAATTCCACGGTCTTCCAACATCTGTTTCATCTATAGAAGCTATATGCAACAACTTCTTGCAGCTATGTATTCTGCCTCAACGGTGGACAATGAAATGTAATTTTTCTTTTTGCTCATCTAAGAAACCAGGTTGTTCCCCATATAGAAATATACTCCTAAAGCACTATTTTTGTCATCAACATTTCTAGCCCAATCTACGTCTGAAAATCCAACAAAATTAACATTGGTATCTTTAGAAAATCGCGTGTTGTTTTTGAACCCTAATTTTGCTGCAGTTTATATTTGAAAGGTAAGAGGAGTTTGATCATTTTCCCCCTTTGTTTATAGTTAAAACTAATTTATTGTGATTATTTATTTGAATTAATGGTTAATACAGTTGAACACTTAGAGTTTTTGTTTAAATGAGGCATCCTTAGACCTTGGCCACTGAAACAGTAATATAATTGTGGGCTTATGGCATTGTACATTTGTGCTTCACGAATGTTTCAATTTCATGTTTATGTTTTCACAGTAATATGAATAATGAATATATGATTGTGATTAATCATTAAAGAATGTTTTAACTTGTATTTTGTTCTAAACTTTGTTTCCCAATTTTTATTTATTTATTTATTTTTTTTTGTATTTTAGGCTTTATCAAAGCGTACAAAAGATGATGTCTAATGTGATTCCCTCATTACAAAAGTATGGTTAGTACTGTTAACTCACTACTTAATATTTGTTGCATTGTTCGTAAATTAATGAATTTTTCCAAGCCTTGCTGGCTATTTATTTGAGCCTTGGTTGTCTTGTGGCTATATGAGTTTATGAATTGTTTGTATTATTTTGCCGTAGTGGAAAAATATTGAATTGTATTTGAGTCATTCAATGATTTAGACTATATGTTTTTTGTTAGCTTATTGATAAATTGTGTGTGTGTGTGTGTTTGTGTTTTTTTGGGTGACTTTTAGAATTTACAAATGAAAGGACAACTGCCTAACAAGAAAAGTAGGAATTTATATTCCATCTTTTATAAGGTAGATCAATCTAATCAAAGTACAAATGTTGATGAAATCCAAGGTCACCTGTCAATTCCATTGCAAATTCCTTCAACCCCTATAGAGCAAATTCCAATTCCTACTCAGCAAAGTCTTCCAATCCCTTTAGAGCAAAATCTTTCTGTTCCTAGTGATCAAAGTACACAAATTCCATCTCCTAGAACTGTACATCCTTCTTCCTCAACTTTTGAAGTTGAAACATCTACTACCATTATACGAGATCCAGGAATTAGAAAGCCATTATACGCATATCCTATTAATATGAGGGATGATATTAGAGCTGGATATTTGAAACTTGGACCTTATCAACCAAATCTTGTGGAGTACCCAAGGATAGAAGGAAGATCTCAAGCTCGTCGATTTCAAAAAAAAAAAAAATGGTTCAGTTAATTTCCTGGGTTGGAGTATTCTCGTACGACAAATAAAGCTTATTGTTTCTATTGCTTTCTTTTTCAAAATGATTGTAATCCTTCAAGTGCTTCAACATTGGTCACCACAGGATATATCAAATGGAAAAGTGTTAATGATGGATCAAAATGTGTATTTCTTACTTATGGTGGTTTATCTTATCATAAGATGTGTGAGAGAAGAGGAAAAGATCTGATGAAACCTACAAAGCATATTGATAAGATAATGTATACTATATCAAGAGAAGAAATCAAAAGACGCCATTTGATAGTAAAGACTTCTCTTCGATGTGTTCGATGGCTAGCGCTTCAAGGTTGTGCCTTTAGAGGTCATGATGAATCTTCATCTTCCTCGAATCGTGGAAATTTTCTTGAGACGGTAAAGTTTATGGCTGAATCAGATATAGAAATTTGTAAAGTTGTAATTGAAAATGCACCATAGAATGCTCAATACATTGCTTCAAGCATACAAAAAGAGATATTGTACATTATGGCTAGTAATGTTCACCAAATGATTTGGGGAGAAGTTGGGGATAAATGCTTCTGTATTCTTGTTGATGAAATGCAAGATGCATCTAACAAAGAGCAAATGGCTATTATTTTGAGGTTTATAAATGATTCAGGCATATTGACAGAGCGCTTCTTTCATATTAAACGTGTGAGTGATGCCACATCTGCAAATCTAAAAAAAAAAAAAAAACAGATATGTGATATTTTTACTCTCTGTGAACTTCAAGTGAAAAGAATGAGAGGTCAAGGATATGATGTTTCCAATAATATACGAGGTGCTTGGAATGGGCTTCAAGCATTATTTCTTTAAAAGTGTCCTTATGCATATTATGTGCACTATTTTGCCCATAGGCTACAATTGATGTTGGTTTCTGCATCTAAAGATGTTCATGTGATTTAACAATTCTTTTCTTATTTAGACAACATTATCAATTTAATCACTTCTTCTCCTAAACGTGTGAATGAGTTGCAAATTGCCCAAAGGGAAGAGGTTCAGTGTATGTTGGCAACTGGAGAACGTGAGCCACGAGTAGGGCTTATAATCAAATAGGTAATTTGCAAAGATCTAGAGTTAGTCGTTGGAGTTCTCATTATGAGTCTACAAAAACTTTGATAGACATGTACAACGTAGCTTCCAAGGTATTTGACTATTTTAGCGTCCATTGGCTGAAAGGAAGATCTCGATCAGAAAGTATTGGTGCTTGCCAGCAAATGAAATGTTTTGAATTTGTGTCCAGCTTGCATTTGTTAAATAAGATTACAGCAATTATGGATGTTCTTTGTCAAACTCTTCAAAGAAAATCTCTAGATATCTTGTTTACTGTGAAATTTGTTTCTATGACAAGAGACCTTCTTAAGAAATTGAGAGATGATGGTTGGAAAGAATTCTTTCAGAAAGTGAAAAGCTTTTGCTCAAAAAATGAGATTAATACCTGACCCTGATTCCATGTATAAGTTTGGCCCTTTTCATTCATGTGACCAAATTACTGTGAAGCATCATTATCACTTTGATATCTTTAACGAAACAATAGATTTTGTCATCATGGAGTTGGATACAAGATTCAATGATACATCAGTTGAGCTTCTTTCTCTTAGTGCAGCTTTGGATCCTAGAAATTCATTTATATCATTCTATAGTGATGATATTAGCAAACTTGTAGCAAAATTCTATCTTGAAGATTTTTTAGATCAAGATGTTTGTGCTTTGAAATCTGAGTTGAAATTTTATGAGCTAGATATGAATAGTGATTCTTGGTTTCAAGTTTCTACACTTGTTGAGTTATGCCTTGTTTAAACTGAGACAGGAAGGTAAAAATCCTACATTATGCTAACTAAGTTGATCCGTCTTATATTGAATTTACATGTTTCTACTGTGTCCATAGAGAGGGCTTTTTCAGTAATAAAACATGTGAAGACAGAAGTGCATAACAAAATGGAGGATGACTTTCTTACTGATTGCTTGATACTAAATATTGAAAGGGAACTCATTGAGAAAATAGATTTAGATTCTCTTGTAGATGAATTTTCCATTTCAAAACCACGTCGGGAACAACTTCAAATTAAATAAATTAAAAAAGAACTTTTCCTTTATATGAATTTATTGTATTACTTTATTAATTTACAGCCCATGTGACCTAAATTTTTGGATCCGCCACTGGTTCTAGGTGTAGAAAATTCATGCATGACACCATATTTTTCACAGAAATTAGAAGAATCAGAATTATCAAATTCTCTGCCATGATAACTTTTGATTCTCTTCAGTGTAACACCTTCATTTGGTTTTTCATTTGAGAGCATTTGTAACCCCAAAAAAAAAAAAATCTTTCAAATGCAACAGAATTTTCTCTAATAAAATCAACCCAAGTATATGTAGAAAAATCATCAACACAGACATATATATACCTCTTACGACCAATACTCTCCATTTGAATAGGCCCTATGAGATCTACATGTATACGTTTAAGAATACTAGAGGTAGATGAATGCTGACCTACTTTGTGTAAATTCCTGAGTTGCTTACTTTTCTGGCATGGTTTATATATACTATCAGGAGTAGTTTTCAAAAGTTACAATTTACCTATCTCACCTTGCTATACACATTAGAGTTTTGGATTGTTCTATTAGATATAGCGGATTGGTATTTGGTATTCTGATACTGCTTTGGTGGATTGTTCTTCTAAACAATTCTACTTAGAGAGGGTCCAGACGTACCCTGCTTGGGTTTAGAATTCTGTTTTTATCCTACAAGTTCTTTTTAGAAGTTTTCCCCTGATGCTTTCACAAAAACTGTCTGTTTGACAGCTTTACATTTTTCTTCATATTCTAGTCCATATATGTCTCCTAAAGGTCTTCTATACTTCTGACTTCATTCAACCTTGCAGCTTTAATTTTTATCTATTTGATTCTTT
This sequence comes from Nyctanthes arbor-tristis, assembly GCA_963692815.1. Classification (NCBI taxonomy): domain Eukaryota; kingdom Viridiplantae; phylum Streptophyta; class Magnoliopsida; order Lamiales; family Oleaceae; genus Nyctanthes; species Nyctanthes arbor-tristis. Next base: position 35,527 of record CAVNYN010219670.1, read on the forward strand.
CATTGGCATCCTCAAAATTAGTTATCAGTTGTTTGTTCTGCTTATCTTTCTATTCAATGGACTTGCACAGATCTCTCTTTTCATCGTTAAAGAATTCCATCATAACTTGAAGCATGTCAGATTTATCTTATTTTGCTACAAGTTGATTTTGGAGCACTGAACAGTTGGAACATAATATCTCCCCACTTGTAGCTGATTTTTCAATGTTAGCAGTAAGGCATTTTAGTAAATTGGGTTGAGGCTGGACATGTGCTGTTAGGATTGTAACTTGTCATTCTTTTGATAAAACCTCTGATTCTGATCTAGACATGTCCTTCTTGTCTTCACGCTACGTAACTTTCACAGCTTTTTTGAGTTTTCTTTATCTTCTACGTATGGGTCTTTACACACTCTGCTGCAGCATAGCCGTAGCCTTCATACTCACTGCATTTTATTTTGCTAGCAAGTCTTGCCCTAGAAGAATGGTTACCTCTAGGCTTTCTGTGGCTAGTTTTCTTTTGTTGAGATGCTTGTTGCTCTCCATTTTAATTCTGACTCTGAATATGGTTTGATCTTTGGAGCCTGTTCTTATTTTTGAAGCTCCTACCTTTCTATTGTTTATTTCTTAAGAACTTTTTGAATTGTTTGTTAAGGAGTGCTATGTTCTCTTCATCATCAGATTCTTTCTTAGGTCCAAAATCTTCCATCTTACTCTTGAAAACTATCCCAGACTTGTTACCCTTTTTCCTTTTTAACAAATTTAGCTTATATGTCATTAAGGATCCTGCAAGCTCTTCAACCTTCATCTCTTTAACATCTTTGCTTTCTTTAATGGCAGTGACTTTTGCATGAAATCTATTAGCTAATAATGTAAAATCGTCTTGATTGCGTTCTTTCCAGAATACTTTTTGCCCAGAGCTTGTGCTTGATTGGTAATTTCACTCAACCTTATATAGAAATCCTTGAACTCTTTATTGTCCTTTATCATGATTACCCAAACTCAGGAGTAAGCATCTATAATTTTGATGATTTGACTATAGTTGTTCTTTTATTAGCCACTTGGAGTATGTTTCAAGTTTTCTTAGATCGGAGTCCTGCGAGAAGAGACAATTTTGAACTGAGTTTGATTAATAAAGGAAAATATAGCATTTAAAGCTTTAGAATTCCAACCACATGCACTCACTTCATCTATAGTAAATTAAGAAGTAGGCTGAGCAGGACTAGTTCATCCTCTTTAGTGACAATGGATGCTGTGTGACCAATAAGAATGGGAAGCCAAGCCCCAGTATCTATGAACTCAATATAAATTTGCATGCCGATTTTCCAACATGTATAGTAGGATCCTTCTAGAATAGGTGGTTTATATACAACAGAAGATGTATCTATCAGAAGATGTATCTATGTCTAAATAACTTGATCTCACTTATGCTGAAGTGAATCCACTCTGACATCAATTGTGAAAATGTGGTTATCTAGACTTTAATCATAATATGTCCTGCCTAATTACTTAAATAGTTTATTTGTTGTATAATAGAACATGACCTAGATATGTCTAACTCGATTATGTTTGCAGAACTAAAATAATACCAGAATTGTTGATGCGGAAACTTGAAAAAGGAAATACTGCAGGCATTCTTGTCACAGGACAAACGATCCACTAATTTTCTAAATATTTAGTATAGAGAAAAGAGGATAAGTGATATCACAATATACACTAAACACACAAAAAGAAAACTTATAAAAGAACTACCATTGCTCATTCTCTTCTTCTCTATGCGCTTTTCTTGAAACGTACATTAAGCTCCTAGAAATCTCCCAAACTTGTTAACAGATGCTTGAACTCCCAAACCCTTCAAACTTACCAGGCAATTCCCTTGTACAATGTTGGTCGCCTACCAACGTACTCCAAAGGGATGCCAATATCAAACACAGCTTTGGAAGTGTGTAAGAAAGGTGCAAGTAGAAAACTTGCGAGTTGGTCATGCACTCGCTTTTGGTTAGTTCAAGAGAGCTTAGCTCGATTTCTTCTTCATATCTTACACAGGAGAATGTCTTGTACAAGTCAAGAAAACAAAGAAAACAAAGAATGTCTTTGATGTCTAGTACAAGTGAAGAAAACAAAGATTCCTAATATACATATGGTAATTCTTGTACAAGAGAAAATAGGAAAATATCAGTATACCATAAGAGTACAAACTTTCCCTTGTAAAAGAAATTCGAGAATGCATACAATTCTAAACCTAGTTACACAGGGTAAATAGAATACAAGGCAATCTAGGAAAGTGAATATATGCATAAATGTCGAGTTCTATTTTTCTATAAAAAATATCCACATGCCTAAAATACTGATAGATGTTTTGTTTTATGGTTGAATTTCTCCATACTAGTAGTTTATTATGTGTTTTGTTGTGTTAAAATATTTATTTATGTTGAGTTTGTTTATTTTTTATAGGAATAAGGAAATAATTAAAAAGATTCAAATTCGGCCGGACTTTGCAGGGATTTTGGAGCTCAAGGACCACGGCGTCGATTAACAAAACATAATGGATCGAGGAAGAAAAAAGAAAAAAGAAATAAAAAGGCTCATGCGGCCGCACCACACCATCATGAGGCCTCAGGGGTTGCACACAGAAATGCAGCAGCCGGTAGAACAGGCTGTACAGGCGCACTGCCTGAATAGGGCGCCCGCACCGAGGTCGTCTAGCAGTAGAATTTTCACCAGATGCACCTATACGGCCGCATCACCTTTCCATGCAGCCGCACCGACCCTATGTGTGGAATTTCCTTTTGTTTTCCTTATTTCTATAGAACTCTTTTGATGCTTATCTTTTATACACGATTTTTACTTACGTTCTTAGGGTTTCTAGACTCTATAAAAAGGGTCAAAACTAGACATCTCCGCGCACAGCTCCATAGATTTTATTTTTCTTGACATCAAAGACAAGGGTGGGAGGAAGGGTAATTTCTCCCTTCCTCCGTTTTAAGGGGATGTTTTTGCTACTTCTTACTTTCAATTAATCAGTTACAGTAACGTTGTTTCTTGCTCTTTTGTGAGATTGATTGTGTTATTCTATTCTTCATGGTTATGGATGTTGATTGTTTGACTAGTTTAGGCCTACTGTGTTGAATGATTAATGTTCTATTGCTAGATTTGGGGTTTTAATCCTTAATTATTGTTTCTCCTAATTTTCAAGTAGCAACTAATGATTGTTACTCGTTAGGGATAGCACAACCTAAGTTAAATATATCAATCTTCTGAATTTATTGCTTAGATTAACTTATTTTTCTTATTCTTCATGCAATCATTGTTCTAAATCTAAGGAACTTATTCTAGATTTTCCAAAGGATTATGTTTAACTGAAGAGTTTAATTTGATTAGATATAATTAAGGGAAAATCTGGGTAGTAGAGCATTTTGTTGCTTAGAGTTAATAGTTTTACAAGAAACTAGGAACGACGTTGCTATTGATTACTATCTGTTATGTGAAGTGCACAATTGAACCAAGAACTAGAGTTAACATTCATGTTTTAATCTTTTTTCTTATATTTGTGTTTAATTGCTTTTATTCTTTTCCTTAGTTTTTAGTTTAATTAATCTCGTAAAACCTCCTTTTTCACTAGTTGACACGAGCACTTAAATTTATCTAACGTTCTCTGTGAGTTCGACCCCTTACTCTCCACTTTTACAAGTTATTTTAATTTTAGTTGAGGAAGATATTAATTATTTTGGCACATTCGACACGTGACCAAATGCTTTCTTTTCGACCAAGAAATAAATTTACATGCTATGAAAAATATCACACGTAAATATGCCATGCAAAAATTTAATACAGATTTTTGACATTTAGATAAAAATTAAGAATGCCTATTTTCAAGATTTTTTGGACTAACACAATAAACAAACAAACTTAGGAATATCACATAAATTAGAATAGAAACTATATCTCATTATGCGTAGAATTTGAACAAAGTCATACTTATATTTATTATT